>NW_007362524.1:127991-152473 GCF_000346735.1 Prunus mume
TAAAAAAACCGTCGTCTATTGTACGTAAAGATGACGCTTTTTATTAAAAAAACCGTCGTCTATTGTACGTAAAGATGACGCTTTTTATTAAAAAAACCGTCGTCTATTGTACGTAAAGATGACGCTTTTTATAAAAAACCGTCGTCTATTATATGTCAAGATGACGCTTTTTATAAAAACCGTCTTCTATTGTATGTAAAGATGACGCTTTTTATAAAAAAATGTCGTCTATTGTATGTAAAGATGACGTCTTTATAAACAATCCACGGCGGTTTTCATAAAAAAATCGTCATCTTTACATACAATACACGACGGTTTTATTAAAAACAGTCGTCTTTCCTCCTATAATTAACGATCTTTACCTCTAAACAACGACGATTTTCTTTAAAAACCGTCATCTTTACTGATAAACAACGACGGTGAAAAGCCGTCGTAGTTTGAAACCCAAATAGACGGCAGTCGATTTCACGACCGGACGAAAACCTTTTACACGACGGTGGTTTCCCGTCGTCTATTTCGATTTTTGTAGTAGTGAACCATTGGATTGCAGTCAATTTAAAGTATGTTGACCTAGGTATTTCCAGGATTGTATAGTATTTGACGGATTGTATAGTATTTGACGGATTGTAAACGAACCAGTTGCAGATCAGGAACAGAGGAAAGAACTACGTGTGGCTTGATCCCTCAGTAAGGGTACGTAGGCAGCCTACAGTTATCAGGTGCTACCACGAGTTAGGGGCTCAGGGTTTATGTTATTGTTTATCAGGGTATTTTGGTCATTTACGATCCACGGTTACCAAGTGTCAGTTTTAAACAGTTTTCAACCCGGATTCCAAAGTGGAAATTGGGTCAGGTCGTTTCAATTTATGTAAGTTTATAGTGTGGTTTTAACGTTTTGATGTTTTGATGCATGCTTATATAGTATTCATGTCAGAAGTTCCTAGTAGTTCATATTAATAATTCAGACTTATTGACAAAGGAATAGTTATATATATGTTGGATTCCATATAGGCATGCATAAACTCATGCACTACGCTAAAAAATTTCTCTCATACTATAATTGTTGTTGTACGAGTTTTTGTGTATGTCTGTGTGAATATAGAGAATGATCATATCTTAATGGTCCTTCGAAACGTCTCCTTGCCCCCTCCAGGAGTTCCTCAAAGTGTTTTAAGTTTGTTATTCATATGTTTTGGCTTGTTCGATATTCTGTTTATTTGAGCTTGTGTGCTACAAGCTGCCAATTGTTGCAATAATTGGCTCAATCATCTATGTCTAAGGTGTAGACATTGTCTGCTTGCATGCACTTGAACTTTGTTGTTATTGCTTTTGAAAGAAGATTGTTTGAACCACATATATTCAAATGGTTAACATGGAGGTAAAGTGATTATATCAAAGAGGTCTCCAAGGAAAAACGGTATTTTTTTGGAGAAAATGGATTGAATATGACAAAATGACAAGGTTTTTCTTCGTATTCCTTTTCTCTAGCAGGTCTCCAAAGTCATGTGTATTTTTTTACAAGAACTCCTACTCTATTTATAGGGAGAACAAAAAATGAATTAAATTACAAGCCGACCACCTCGGCTCAGAGTTAAGCCGTTTGTGTCACATCAGATGTCAGAGAATGGGTGGTCGGGGTTCATCCACGTCCTCCACTCATGAAGACCCTCTTACATTTTAACTAGGGCGCGGGCGTGGGCAGAATAGCTTGTTGCACACGGCGCCAGTCCCATCTAGTGGGGTGGAGACCCGGACAGTTTACACATGGCTTTCGAAGGGAACTAGACATGCTTCGTGAGGCGAGGCGGGTCGGCGCTCAGAAGGTGTCTTGTCATCAATGTGTCTAGTTTATTATATCCTCTCAATCTTCCTAAGACATCTCAGAGGCCGAGACTGATGAAGGATAGTTTATTCTGGTGCGTCGTACGAGGCCCGTAGGAAATTTGAGTGCTAAATTGCTATAAAATAAATAAATAATTACTGCAAACAAAACAAATTTTTACAAAAGGAGAATGGAATTAGAAGAACCTTAATTGAGTCGAGGCAAGTGTTGGATTCTTTGAGCTTAAGACAAATTACACCCCATACTTGGTGCTTATGGTTCACTAGCTTTCGCCTCCCAGGATACAACGACTGCCCTCCTTATGAAAGAAGCACTGCAATTCACAAGGAACTTTGAACCAAATTATGCAGGAACCTCTCTTTATGAAAACTCTAATACTCTCTATATATGGAAGTTTGTATGTAGAGAATTAATTGAATGAATAAAACTACAGGAGGATTGCTCTATTTATAGATGATGAAGTACCCTTTCCAAAAGGTATCCTAATCTAAAAAGGCAAACAATGCATCCCTTGGTCTGAAGAGTTGTCCCCCCAAACAATGCCTCCCTTGGTTTGAAGAGTTGTCACCCCCCAATTGAAGATATCTTCAATCCAAAGGTCATGTCTTTAACCCAATGGATTTAATTAATTTCCATTCAAATAGAAAATTAATATTAAATAAAATAATATTAAATTTCTCACAATCCCCCATATGAATGGAAATTAGTTTCAACAATATGCAAATGATAATGCAGACTTAGAAAGAGTTCCTATTAGAAGAATATAGCATCTGGATAAGTAGCTTTTGGCTTTGAACCTTCCTTAGTGAAGTACTATTGGATTCACTTGGCTAATCAGTGAACGTGATGTCTTGAACTGTTCAGCCGTTCGTGTAAACCCAGACAATAATACTCACACAATACCCTTCTAGACATGTCTGGTTCGATTGGTTGTGCTCATTTTGGCCTTGAGCAACTCCTGTTTCATAAGTGCTTTAGAGAATTGAGCCCTGAAAATTCTCATGTTAACGGCCCCATTTCACACTCATATAGGTGACTTCCTATTGGTAATATCCTCTCATCTCTTACTCGGATAATCAAGGTATAGGAATCATTAAAACCGTAGCTTAACCTAAACACATTTCATACAACACTGTATCATCATAGGATATATGGGTAGGAGAGTATATATCCGCAGTGTTATTTTTGAGTTATCATAATTTAGTTGTCCCTTTTGAACCTAGATCTTGGGATCTCCAGTCAACTAAGTTGGGTTTCCACTATGACAACTCATTTGACATGGGCTTTAACCCCATTCCCCTCGATGATCTATAAACTTGCTCTCAGTTCAAACCTTTAGTAAACGGATCCGCCAAATTATCTCTTGACTTTATGTAGTCAATGGTAATTATACCACTGGAGAGCAGCTGCTTAACGGTGTTGTGTCTTCGACGTATATGTCGAGACTTGCCATTGTACATATTGTTTTGTGCCCTTTCAATTATAGATTGACTATCACAATGTATACATATAGCATGCACAGGTTTTGGCCAACATTGAATATCTTCTAAGAAATTACGTAGCCATTCAGCTTCCTCACCAACTTTATCTAATGCTATGAACTCAAATTCCATAGTAGATCTAGCTATAACAGTTTGCTTAGTAGATCTCCATGATATAGCCGCACCTCCAATTGTAAAGACATATCCACTTGTAGAATTGGAGTCTTTAGTATCAGATATCCAATTAGCATCACTATATCCTTCAAGTACAGCTAGATATCTTGTATAATGCAGTCCAACATTTTTGGTGTATCTTAAATATCTTAGAACTCTGACTATAGCTTTCCAATGATCCCTTCTAGGATTACTAGTATATCTGCTTAATCTATTAACAGAGTAAGCTAGATCAGGCCTTGTACAATTCGTAAGATACATGAGACTGTCAATTATATGAGCATATTCTATTTGTGATACACCATGACCTATATTCTTCACAAGATTAAGACTTGGATCATAAGGTGTTCTTACTGGACTAGTATCATAATTGCTAAACTTCGCAAGTATTTTCTCAATATAATGCAATTGGGATAAAACTAGTCCATCAGATGTTCTAGAATTTTTAATCCCTAGAATCACATCTGCGACTCCTAAATCTTTCATGTCAAAAATATTGGTCAACATTTTCTTGGTAGATTTAATCATCCCAATATTGCTACCAATAATTAACATATCATCAACATAAAGACAAATAATGACAAAACCATCTTGAGTGCTTTTCGTATAAACACATTTATCACAATCATTGATCTTGAAACCATTTGACATTAGTGCATTGTCAAAATTCATATGCCATTGTTTCGGTGCCTGCTTTAACTCGTACAAAGACTTAACAAGCTTACAGACTTTCTTTTCTTGTCCAGGAACAATAAACCCTTCAGGTTGTTTCATATAAATTTCCTCATCTAAATCACCATTTAGAAAGGCTGTTTTCACATTCATTTAATGTATCTCAAGATTATGCAATGCTACAATTGCATTTAACATTCTTATTGATGTTATTCTCATAACTGGTGAGTATGTGTCAAAGTAATCCAATCCTTCTCTTTGCTTATAACCTTTGACAACAAGCTTTGCCTTATATTTGTCGATTGATCCATCAGCTTTCATTTTCTTCTTAAAAATCCATTTATAACCCAATGGTTTATTTCCAGGAGGAAGATCCACAAGTTCCCAAGTGTGATTCTGCCTGATGGATTCAACTTTGGCATTAATAGCCTCTTTCCACAAAGGAGCTTTAGGAGAAGTCATGGCTTCTTTGTAAGTTTGAGGCTCATTTTCTAACAAATAAGTTAGAAACTCAGGACCAAAGGATTTGGTTGTCTTAGCTCTCTTACTACGCCTGGGTTCATGTTCAGGTTCTGGTTCTGCAATCTCTTGGTCTATATGTTCTTGATGACTTTCTTGGCTATCGCTATTAACAGTATTATAGGTTCTTTTAAGTGTATTTCTTTCTTGTGCATCCTTATAAGGAAATACATTTTCAAAGAAAAATGCATTCCTTGATTCAATAATTGTATTCACATATACATCTAATATTTCAGATTTGTTTACAAGGAAACGATATGCACTACTGTTAATGGTGTTCACCCGTTTTGCGTTTACTCCTATGATGGAAGGGCAAAGTTCCCCACTGCCTTGAGAACCATAGACTGGTCAACAAGTCAGCTTTCTTTGGTGTGCGAGCGTGCCACTGCTAGTAATAAAAATTCTAGCAGACTTAGTTTGGAATGGATAACTTGCGCCCCAAGTTACTGATTTCTGCGAACAAACGATTGTGAATTTGGGTGAGGAATATCTCTCAAGTAAGTTCTTTTCTTGCCTCAGACTGGTGAGGACTTTAACAATTTTATCTCAGTATGAAGAGGTTGTTCTGGCCAGAATGGTTGATGGAATTTAAACTGTTTTTAGGCGGAATTGCCTTTTACAAAACTATAACAATAAATGCTCATGCTAGAGAGAGATGAAGATACAGCTGGAACTCCATTTCTGTCGAGATGGAAGGTTCTGATCCGGGCTGGACTGGAAATGCCTGGGCTGGACTGGACCGTTGACAACTTTGACTGCTAGGTTTCAACTATAAATCGATACCAAAGGTTGATTCTGGCAGAGCTTCAATGTACCTCAAGCTTTTGTGAAGCTTTTGAGTGGGCAGAACTGCGATTTCCTTAGTCTGCACGGGCAGAAGTGACTGTTTTTGAAGACATCAGTGGGCTAGAGACTGCACTGTGAATTTTGTTGAGGTTTTCCATATTTGGAGAGAACTCAAGCTCTATCTGTCTTGGTTTTTTTTGCTGAACCAAATTTGTAACGAGAGAAATCTCGTTTTGAATGACTTACTTCTTAAGTCTGAGCCTTGGGAATTCTGATCTGAAGCTGGTTTTACTTGAAATTCAAGTGGGCTTGTTGGTTGATTTTGAGTTGTCTATTTGACTGCTGGTTTCCTTGTGTAAGGTTTTTGTTTGATTGGATGATGAATTTTTGTTGTCCTTTACCCTGTTCACTCCTTCTTGTATTTATAGTAAAATGTTTTTCTGGAGTAGGGTGATTCTGTTTAATATTGGGCGGCAAAAAGATATCTCCCCTTTTCTCTTCTTTAATGGAAAGAAAGAAAACAGGATTTCATCAGTTTTGGCAGATAGGCTCTCAAATAGGCAATCACTTCCCTGTTTTTCTTGAAAAAGAACCTAATCTCTTTTCCCAATTTCAATTGCCCCTTGTGAGATTTCACCCGTGATGGTTAGTTTGACTTCTTTTCTGGACAGCTCCCTGCTTTCCTGCTTATCTTTCTCTGAGATTGTAACTTGCTTATCTCTTTGGGAGAATTACCTTCTCTGTAAAAATAGAAAAAAATCTCTAAATATATATATATGTAAGAGGGATTTTGATCTTCAGGGTTTTCAGGTTTTTTAGAACAGCTTGATGTCATAGACTTTTCAATCACTTCTTCTATGACAGTTGCCATTGCTGACTTTTCTTTATCCCAAAGATGTCACGTGGGATTGTTTCCTGTTTCTGGGCTCCCCCTTTTTTATCACATCGGACCTGTGAGGCCTAGGTTAGCTTTGTTTGCTTTGATAAGCTTTGGGCTGGGCTCTTCTGGTTTTTGGGCTTCCATCTTCCTGTTCCTCGAAGACCAAATTGCTTTGATTTTTTTGCAGCCTTATTCTGGGCCTCATTTTCGCTGGGCTGGGTGTGTCAATTTTTAGCCCCAAACAAATGGCATAACCGATAAAGATACAGTCAATAGTTTTGGGTCCTATTTTAACCTTTTTAGGGGTTGAAACTGCAACTTTAGCTAGACACCCCCACACTTTCAAGTATTTATAGGAAGGCTTGTGACCTTTCTATAACTCATAAGGTGTCTTGTCTAGCCTTTTATGAGGCAATTTGTTGAGAATGTAATTAGCAGAAAGTGCAGCTTCCCCCCACAAATTCTTGGGTGCTCCAAAACTTACCAGCAAAACATTCATCATTTCTTTTAATGTACAGTTTTTGCGTTCAGCAATACCATTTTGCTGAGGTGAGTCTGGAGCAGTAGTTTGGTGTATAATTCCGTGTTGGGAACAAAACTCACCAAAAGGTGATTCATATTCACCACCTATATCACTTCTTAATATCTTTATTTTCCTGCTAAGTTGATTCTCAACTTCACTTTTATAATGTTTGAACATTTCTATGGCCTCATCTTTGCTTCTTAGCAAATATACTTGACAATATCTTGTACAATCATCAATAAAAGTAATAAAATACCTTTTACCACCTCCAGTTTGTACAATTTTCAAGTCACAAATATCACTATGAATTAATTCTAGAGGTTCTGTACTTCTTTCTATAGACTGGAATGATGATCTAGTTAGTTTTGCTTCAACACAGGTTTCACATTTATTATGGAAATCAATATGAAACTTAGGTATTAGTTCCATGTTAATTAATTGACGCAATTTGTCATAATTAACATGCCCTAATCTTCCATGCCACAAATCAAATGACTCAAGCATATAAGCAGAACTAACTTTATTATTATTAACTTTGTGTACAACAGTCATTACATTCATTTTGAAGAGTCCATCAGTAAGGTACCCTTTCCCCACATACATTCCATTCTTAGTAAGTACAAACTTATCAGACTCAAAGACTAGCTTGAACTCATTCTTGCTAAGCAGTGATCCAGAAACTAAGTTCTTCCGGATCTTAGGGACGTGAAGTACATTATTAAGTGTGACTTCCTTTCCAAATGTCATCTTTAGAACTATTTTCCCTTGACCATGAATTTTGGAGGTGGAGGAGTTTCCCATGAATAAAGGCTCTCCTTGATCATTTGCTTCATATGTAGAAAACATCTTCCTTTCAAAACATATGTAGCGTGTAGCTCTAGTATCCACCCACCATTCCTTAGTGTTGCCTACCAAATTCACTTCAGACACGACTGCAGAAAGATTAATATCTGACACATCAGTTGAAAGCTTGTCTTCTTCAGTCATGTGTACCTCAATCTTGTCCTTTATCTTTTGGTTGCCTTATCCATTTCTACTTCGGCAATCCACAACTCGATGCCCTTGCTTGCTGCAATTGAAACACTTTCCTTTAAACTCTTTGGACTTCTTGGAGTTCCCTTGACTTGAGCCTTCTCCAGAGTGCTTCCTCTTCTTGTTATATCTTGACTATTTTTCCACTATGTTAGCCTTAGCTTCCATTATGGATCCAGACTTTTTGTTAGCATGGTGGTTGTCCTCTTCGATCCTTGGCCTTACTATCAAATCTTCAAGTCCCATCTCCTTACACTTATGCTTAAGGTAGTTTTTGAAATCCTTCCAAGAGGGTGGTAATTTTTCAATGGCAGCAGCCAATTGGAAAGACTCACTCAATTCCATCTTTTCTACATGTATCTCATGCAAAATGAGTTGGAGTTCTTGGAATTGACTTATGACAGTCTTGGAGTCTATCATCTTGTAGTTAAGAAACCGCCCGACGATAAATTTCTTCATTCCTGCATCTTCGGTCCGATATTTCTTGTCTAGTGACTCCCATAAAGCCTTGGCGGTCTGAATTGTACTATACACATTGTATAGTGCATCACTTAAACCATTTAGGATGTAGTTCCTGCAAAGGAAATCCGACTGGTTCCATGCATCAGAAGCAGCCACTGTTTCTGTTGTATCACCAGGTGCAGGAGGATATGCTTTCAGGATATGAGCCAAATTCAATGTGGTGATGTAGAACAACATCTTCTGTTGCCATCTCTTAAAATCTATCCCATTAAATTTTTCAGACTTCTTTGCATGATTATGGGATGAAGGCAACACAACAGCAGGTGCACTTGTCTTCACAGAAGGACCTACTTTCTGTATCTCATTCGACATTTTCCTTAATTGAGTGAACAAACTCAATGTCAATAAACAATTATTTGGTAGTCTTTAAATAGATAAATAATGGTACGCAACAGTGCAATAAAAATTAAGCAGACAACAAAACCTATATAAAATTATAGCAAATACAATCTGACAATTATATAAAATGCTATATCCAAAAGTACAGTAAAAATTAATGTATGTATATCAATATAATTTATATTAATAAATAGGAAAAATAAATAATGAACGATACAAATTACTGACGTGTGTGGCAATTTAAATATTGTAGGTTCCAATAGTAAACCTAATAGTGTTAGATCAATGCAACTTTAAATTGTAGATAAGATAAAAGGAAAAGAAAACCAACCAAAAGGAAAAATAATTAAAAAATGATTGATGTAATTCAAAGCGAATAACTTTCAATTATATGTATATGGCAATTAAACACAAATTAATGTATATAGCAATTAAAAAATGTAATTTGTCTTAAGATTGTAAAAAATTTGAGTGCTAAATTGCTATAAAATAAATAAATAATTACTGCAAACAAAATAGATTTTTACAGAAGGAGAATGAAATTAGAAGAACCTTAATTGAGTAGAGGCAAGTGTTAGACACTCTGACCTTAAAATGAATTACACCCCACACTTTGTGCTTATGATTCACTAGCGTTCGCTTCTCAAGATACAACGACTCCCCTCATTATGAAAGAAGCACTGCAATTCATAAGGAACTTTGAACCAAATTATGCAGGAATCTCTCTTTATGAAAACTCTAATACTCTCTATATATGGAAGTTTGTATATGTAGAGAATTAATTGAATGAAAAAAACTGCAGGAGGATTGCTCTATTTATAGATGATGAAATACCTTTTAAAAAAGGTATCCTAATCTGAAAAGGCAAACAATGCATCCCTTGGTTTGAAGAGTTGTCACCCCCCAATTGAAGATATCTTTAACCCAAAGGTCATGTCTTTAACCCAATGAATTTTATTAATTTCCATTCAAATAGAAAATCAATATTAAATTTCTCACAAGGCCCACGTGTCGTGTTTTTATTGGGCGGATGGGCTCGGTGTATGCCGAGCATCAACAAAGATTGTTTTGCTAGATGATTTATTTTATTTTCCTAATACCCTTAAGCATGGTTGTGAACAATGATATATCAGAGAAAATAAACAGAGAAGAGGTGCACCGTTTGTGGTTCTTATGTTTTTATTTCATTCAGAATAACTGGTATCCACTATCTGCATGATTATTATGCCATGAGATAGTGCATGCACGAGTCATTCATCATCCAATCATACGATCGATACCATTCAGTTTGTCCTGAATGCGAAGGCAAATTATGTGTGTGTGTATCTATATATATCTCCAGTTGATAGATGTTGTACCGATCTTGTTTGCATATAATTATAAGGCTCATGAAAATGGTTAATGAGACTACGGCGGCAAACATTCTGCATGAGATGAAAAGTAAGATGTAAGCCCATCGATTCTCGTCTTCTAGGACCACTCGAGTTTGTTAGTCCTGGATGACGTGGCAGGACACATGTACGTACCACTTGTAAGAAGGTTTATTACATTAAACCTACTAAAGTGATCTTCTAATCAAATTAGGATTACTAAGACTTATTGTTTATTAGGAACTCAAAACCTATCTCGATTAGGCAAGCCTCAAACAGTGTTTAATAAGGATAATGAAGGCTTAAGGGTTCCTAGTTCTACAAGGATTGAAATGGATTAATCCTATAGCATGAAGGATATCTCTAAGTGTTTCTTGATGGGCAAGACACTTAGAGAGATGCTTATAAATAGAAGGCTCCCTCCTAGATCCGTAGAACACAACACAGCTAAACAGAAATTCACCCATCAGAGTTATAGCTATAAGGATCGGATTCTCAGGAGAAGAACTTCTATTCCTTTGCACTGCCAATCCGTTCCAGCTTCATCCAGTCCTTGCACCAGCACCATGTCAGACTCAGGTTAGTGTTAAACGTGTTATGGCTTTATGGAATTAACACCACTGTCTTTTCAATTTTGCTGTGTAACATTCCATTCGTTTGATTTGAAAGGCAAGAATGAAAGTTTTGATTTCTAGGGTATGAAGCCCAGGCAAGGTCATAGTAAACTCAAGTCTCTAAGGCAAATTGTACTAAACCAATACCAATATGAAGAATAGTGTATGAAATTGCTTACCAACTGGTATTCCTAAAGGCATATAAGCAAAGCATGTTGGAGCGAAAAGTCCCTTCGCATAAAAAATTATAAAAAATGGAGAGAGAGAGAGAGAGAGAGAGAGAGAGAGAGAGAGAGAGGGGGGGGGGGGGGGGGTGTTGTTTAGATGTTGTGGGAGGGAAAAAAAAACAAAAACCCCAAGCATCAACCTCAATGTTGAAAGTCCAATTTTAAGGTCTACTATATAGTAAAAGTGAATTCAGCAAAATGCAGAATATTTGAGAACATTAAAAACTATAATTAGGGGGATTAGAGCTTAGACGAATAGCATAGAAAGGGGCAAACACATGAAGTATAATATAAATGAAAAGAGAAAATCAGAGGTGTTTGATGAAAATAACTTATTTCAGCACTTTTCCTCTTCAAATGATTCCTCCATACACATAAAAATTAAAATATTAAAAACTTGGAATTCAAACACACTAATTCGAAAAGAAAAAAAAGTATAATGGAAAAATTGAAAGAACAAACGGAAAAAAAGAAGACCTTTTTCATGGACTTTGCTTCTCATGGTGATGTCTTCAATACGTGATTCGTCTCCTAAGAAGAGGAAGTAGTAATAAAAAGCTCCCTTACTCATTTGCCTGAACTCTGTAAATGAATTAGTAAATTTGTATATCCCCCTACTTCAAACTCATATTTCCTTACTTGCAACCCATTCATTTATTTTTCTACAACTAAAACCCTATTTTTCTAAGTAAAACCCGATGATTTGGATCCAACTCAACAAATGACCTAATTAAGCTTAAAACCTGATTTATTTTAGGTAAATAGTTTACCTATAGTTTAGGTAAGCCAAAGTTGAGTTGCAAATTTTGTGAAAAGGTAGGTAAATTATGTTGAAGCCCAAAAAAATTCAAGGAAGGCCCAAGCATATTTTAGGCCCAATGCATTGCTTTACTGTAAAATAAGCCTAGCCAAAATACGCAAAGGCTCTTCAAGTGTGGCTACGAGATGCCTACGCAAGCTTTGATATATATGCCATGTCAAGCTAGACTATAATTAAGTAAGCAAATAACATGCAACAAGCAATTCCTTTTACTGCCAAATCACTTGACAAGTTTAAGTGGGCCCAACCCATATACATGCTTGGGGCTTGCTAAGCGAGTTGTGGTGTGGATGGTTACAAGGGTCTATAAGACCTGTTAAAGAATTAAATAGTGGAAGGTTTGGGCTGCTTGGGGGCACCAAAACTCAGCCCACTTTCCTGAGCCCAGTTACATAGGTAAGCAAAGAGCGATCACTCATTTTCTTTCTAGCACTCAACCCCCAACTGCTAACCTTCCAACATTAAAAGCTATAGGCCTAACTTTCCAACCTTCCAGCCAGGGCCGTCCCTGAGATTTTGAGGGCCCTGTGCGAAACTTAAATCGGGGCCTCACATAATCTAATAAGAAAATACTATAAATAAAAATTTGCCGTAACTTAATGTCATAAACAATTTTTTTTCTAACTAAAAGTCACCATGAATAAATATGTAATGACCATCAGAAATCAAATTCATAAAAAAATTAAATGTTTCTATTTGATAAAATTATATGTTTGGTACAAAAATAAGCTCATTGTGCCCCTACAAGGTCCCTTGCTGCCTCCAATAAGCAATTTGTGTTCAATAGGAAAAAAAAATTGGCAATCACAAATTAAAGAGTAGTTGCACACGAACTCTGGCACTTCGTTAAATGGACAAGGGCTGGGGCCAACTCCACCAGATGCGCCCTTGTGCAAATGTCTAGCACGCTATACTATATAAACAATTTCTATAATATTAATATATATATAATATAAAGAATTTTTTTTTCAGGGACCCTTAAGAACCTGAGGCCCTGTGCGGTGGCACCACCCCAGGCCACCCCTGCTTCCAGCATTAAAACCACAGTCAAACGGCCATAAAGCAACTGACTATGTTGCCAACTACTCAACCGCTCATTCATTGCTCATCGAGAGGTGTTAGAGCTCCAGCGCCTATAAAAGAAGGCGATACCAAACCCAGACACATGCCGAAACGAGGGGAAGAACCTAAGTCAGGCTCATCCTTCGCTTTCTAAAAAACCCACTGCCGTAAACACACAAAGCCCAAGCCTTCCTCCATCACGCTTCTCTTCTTCCATAACACCACTCCAAGCCCTACACATCACCCAGAAAACCATCTCAGTTCAAAAAACACAACCTGCATCTCACCTCCAGCAGCCTATGCCAATCTAAGTAGCAAAAGCACTCTCTCTTGCTAAACTTATGAATTCTTAGCTCCCATACCACAAGCCCTTCCATATTGATTCACTGAAACACGCTCTCATGCCAAGCCTGTATGATCTCTGTACAACATCATCCTTAACATTTTCCGGATGTGCCGTACACTTTCCAGTACATCCTCAACTCTTTCCAGAGGTGCCGTACACCACGTACTAGCACCTGAACGTAGACAAGTTGCAGCTAGAAGAAGAACAAAGTATTCTCTAGGGTTTGTTTCTCCTTTGGGATACTTTGGACTAGCTCTTGCTAACTCAGAAAAGGGGACTTGATGGCTTCATTCACACCATCCGGTCCAGCCAAGCCTTCTGACGAAAAAGACCCCCACAAATTAATATAAATATAAATACACATAAGTCCTTAGCCAAAAAAGAAAAAACAATAGGTAAATAGTTTACTTGTATAATATAGGTAAATTAGGGATCTGAAAAATTAGGTACCTAAAAGTAAAAACGTTTTAACCTATCCCATATATTTATATTGACAAAAAATATAGGAACCCAAAGGAAAAATTACCCAAAAAATATAGGTACCTGAAAAAAAATAGTTTACCTACAAAGATAGATAAATTATTGTACATAACTGGAAAAATAATTTACCAAAAAATAAATAACCTTAAAATTAGTTTACCTAAACATAAATAACCTGAAAATTAATTTACCTGGAAAATATAGTTACCTAAAAAATAGTTTACTTGATCTCTGAAAAAAAAAAAATTAGTTTACCTGAAAAGATAGGTAAATTAATGTTTCGTTAAAGGTGGACAATTTTGTAGGCACGTTTGTACATGCATGTATTTATATTGATTTTTTTTTCTTATTTTTTGAGAAATAGGTTAAACACGGACATGGGACTGAACTGAAATTAATTAGGATCTGAATTGTTAGAAACATAATCCCCAAAATTGAGGATATAATTAATCAACGTTAAAGTAAAAAAAAAATAGCATTATGGATATGCTAGACAGGATCCCGAGTTTTTACATTTAACATTCACGCATTTATATGCATTTAAAGAATCTTAACCATTTGATTAATCTAATGGAGATTAAGTATTCCACCTCAACGTACGTAGTTATAATCTCACTCGTGACACCGTATCACTTACTCTTTTCTCTTTCCATTCACTCTTATAATTATATCATTTTAATTAATTATTATCCAAACCCGTAAATTGATCCCTTCATCCGTATATATTATGAACCATGTACTTTTTGGTCGAACCATAATTAGACTAATTGCGTATAGACCAACAAACTATATAAGCATGGAAATATTTTTGAGAGTCTCAAGAAGAAAGGGGAAAGACACATGGTTCTCTCCTGCGTATCCTTCTCCCCTTGACTTGCAGGACCATGAAAAGAAATACAAGAAAAGCTCAAAGCTTAGTATTAAAATATTGAAAATTATTGAACCACAATACATTTTGCTTTGATATTAAGTAATTAACCTTTTTTTTTTACTATGCTTTCTTTCAAAAAACCTTGTTTGGCTCATGCATTATCAATATCATTATTACTATTTACCAATACAAATATTGATTATTTATTGCCGTTTTGGTGCCACTTTTGTTCTTTGATACAGTCCAAATTGTGAGTTTTAATATAATACAACTATTGTGAGGCAGAATAATTAATCTTCATTAGATTAATTGAATGGTTAAGATTTTTTTTTTTTTTAAATGCGTATGCATGGATGCTAAATGTAGAGGCTTGGAATACTGCTAGACCTTAGGAATTGTTATTATGAAGAAAAAAAATGTAACATTCATTCATACAACCTGAACGTGCATGTGGGAAGATAGTAAAAAATCCTAGCCGCTCTCCCCCTCTGTGAGTCCTAAGAGCAACTCCACCCATTTGCCCTTAGCCATGACAAGGGGGGAGCTAGGGCAGCCACTGTTTACGTGAATAGTGGTTGCCCTTGCAAATAGTATTTTGTGTTTCCACCCATTGTCATGGCTAAGGGCAGTTACTATTCATTTTTTTGTTTTTTTCCACAATTTTTTTTACCTCAATAATTATTGTGGATAATATTTTCAGATAAGATTTCTGGGTTCCTACATGTCAAGATTATTCATAATCGGATAAAATTTCCGGATAAGATTTTTGGGTTCAAATTTCGAATGAATTTCAAAATTCAAATTTCAGATAAATTTTTGGGTTCAAATTTCAGATAAATTTTTTCGTTCAAATTTCGGATGAATTTCAAAATTCAAAATTCGAATAAATTTGGGTTCAAATTTCAGATGAATTTCAAAATTCAAATTTCAGATAAATTTGGATTCAAATTTCGGATGAATTTCAAATTTTAGATAAGATTTTCATCCAATCAAATCAAGCCACGTGGCATCTCTATCTTGCCAAAATTTTCTATAAAACCAGAGGCTCAGCTCATACCTCTCATACCACTTCTTTCTATATTTTCATTTCTTAGAGTTTAGAATTCATACTCCATTCATTCTCAATGGAAGAATATAGGAGATGTTTGGAGAGGCAAGAGCGAGAAAGAAATGAGAGAAACCGTAGAGCAGATAAAATCAATGAGTTGCAGAGACAAGTCGATGAACAAGTTCTCATAGCAGTGGCTTTGCAAGATGAAGAGAACCAAGATTGCCGCCGTGGTTCACAAGTCGGCCGTCGCCGGAATGTGGACAGACATAGGTATTCTTGGGATAAGAATCTTTTGGAAGATTATTTTATCCCAACTTATTTGTACTCTGATGTTGATTTTCGAAGGCGATTTAGAATGCAACCCCATTTGTTCAATAAAGTCATGCATGATATTTACAATTATGATGCATACTTTGTTCAAAAGTGTGATGCTACTGGGGTTTTGGGGCTTCTTCAGGAGCAAAAGCTTACAACTATTATATGAATGTTGGCGTACAGAGCATCTGCTGATCAGGTAGATGAGATTGCCCAGATGGGGAAGTCCACTACGTTGGAGGCTTTGGTAAGATTTTGTGATGCAGTTGAAAATCTGTACACTAGGGACTACCTGCATAGACCTACTCCCAGGGACCTCCAAAGGCTTCTACAAAGCCGAAGCTAGAGGATTTCCAGGAATGATTGGTAGCATCGACTGCATGCACTGGCAATAGAAGAATTGCCCAACTGCCTTGCAAGGTGATTAAGGAAATAGAAAAGGCTAAAAAAGTATCATCCTTGAAGCCGTTGTTAGCTTCCACACATGGGTTTGGCATGCCTTCTTTGGAGTTGCCGGATCCCAAAATGACCTCAACGTGCTGGGTCAATCTCCGGTCTTCAACGATGTTTTGAGAGGCCAAGGCCCCAATATCACCTATCAAGTCAACAATACAGTCTACCAAACGGGGTATTATCTAGCTGACGACATCTATCCAAGGTGGACCACATTTGTCAAATCCATTCTGAATCCCTGATCCCAGAAGCAAAAATTATTTGCTACCTATCAAGAAGGATACAGGAAAGATGTCGAAAGGTGTTTTGGCATCCTTCAAGCTCGGTGGTCGATTATTCGAGGTGCGGCCCGTATGTTTGATGAAGAGATCCTCAGAAGTATTATGATGACTTGCATCATCCTCCATAATATGATTGTGGAGGATGAGTACGATTATGATGCTTTAGAGGTCTACGAACCGGATCCAATGAACACGGCCTTGACCCGGATTTATGAAAGGCCCATGGGGCCAAGTGGAGAACCGTTTGAGCCGGAACCATTGGTAAGGGATGGTTGTTTCATGACCCGGATGATAGATCGATATACAGAGATGCAATCTTTGTATATTCATGAAAGGCGTCAACTTGACTTGATGGAGCATCTATGGGCGGTGAAAGGCAATGAAGATGAATGACGGAGCATAGATGCTTTGTTATGTTTTATTTAGTTATGGTTAGGTTGTGTTGTTTTTTATTTATTATGGTTTGGTTGTGGTTTGTTATTATTATTGTGCCTTGTTAGTAGTTTTTTTTATTTTAATTATATTTTGTTTGATGTATGGAATATGTTGAATAAAAAGGTCTTTTATTGAATACTTTGTTTATTAAATAAAGAAATCCAATACAAGTCATTAATAATTACTACTACTAAAATAAAATACATGAAGTAAAACAACTTTAATAGAAAACATGAAAAATAAAAATACATAAAAGGTATGCCAACTAATTTAATGGTTTTGATCATTTAACCAATCTGTGTTGCTAGGCCCATCATCCCTGAAAAGTCCTCTTCTAATAACATCCCTTCGTTCTAGCTTCTAATATTGTTTTGTTTCAGGGGACATATGGCTTGTATCCATCGCCATGGTTTCCCGATCCGTCTTCTCCATATCTTTTTTGCGCAAATACTCCCTTTCTCGTGCACACTGGGCTTGAATTGCCACCTCCATATCTTGGCGTTTCTGCTCCATTTCAATTCTTACGGCGTTCTGCCTTGCAATTTCCTCCAAAAACTTTGAATTATTATTGCTTGAATTACCCGCTTTCTTTGCCTTCGCAGCCTTTCGGCCAATGGGCCTCGACTCCTTTTCGATGGGTGAGTCTTAACTTATAGGAGAATCGAGAGGTGAATCCGATGTCGTTGAATCAGGGAGTGGCGTCTCGTTTAACACAACAGCGGGACCCGTGGGAATAATTATGAAGCGTTTACAATATTTCACCACCTACCAACATTCATGATGGTTGAAACTTTTTTTGCCACCCCCGGTTGCACCGAACCACATCTATGCTTGAATCATCTATTTAACAAAAAAATGGAAATGCAAGAAATATTTAAAATATATTGGATATGCAAGTAACAAAAAAATAATAATGAAAATGCAATTAACCTTACAAATAAATTGGAAGTGCAAGAAATATGAAGAAACAATTGGAAATGCAAGAAATATTAACAACATATTGAAAGAAATATTAAGAAACAATTGGAAATGCAAGAAATATTAACAACAGATTGAAAATGCAAGAAATATTAACCACATATTTAAAATGCAAGAAATATTAACAAAATATTGAAAATGCAATAAATATTAACGACATATATATATATATTAGGACATTAAACTTAATAAAACGAAACTTACAAAATACTTACCTCGTTAGTACGATTTTCCCCGCTTCTATAGTTGTCCATCGCTTTTGCCAAGGCATCTCTCCATTTTCCCAACTCTTTATTGAGAATTTTTCACCTACTCGACAATGCCATTTCCGTACGAGTCGACCCCGGAATTTTTTTCGCAAAATTCGGCATGAATTTTTTTCCATATATGGAAAAATTTCATCTTATTGCCTGTCACGGGACAATGACAAACTTGGAGCCAAGCCTCACACAAAGAAACATCTTCCATGGTGCTCCACGGCCCTCCGCAGGGGCGGAGCTAGAATTGTAAAGTTGGGGGGGCCGAAATAGAAAATATAAGTATATAAAACACTTAAATATTCAATACTTACATGTTTAGAGCTAAATATTTCTAATTAAGTCATATCTAATTTGTTTTAGATGACATTTTAACTTTAATTCTAAGTTGTTTATTACAAATTCTATATATTATATATAATATAATAGAAGAGTGGTAAAAATATTGGGGGGCCAGGGCCACTCCAGGTCTAGGAGTGGCTCCGCCACTGCCCCTCCGGTTTCGATAGAAGAAGCCATAAAAATAAGAAATAAAAATACAAGGTGAAAGAGAGGAAAATGTTGAGTAAAGAGTGAATAAAATGTTGAGTAATAGTAGAAGTAGAATAAAATGTATGAGGATTGGTGTTGAAAGTGAAGGGTATTGATAGGTATTTATAGAAGAAAAAAAAATCAGAATTTTTTAGTATTTTTTAAAAAAAATTTCGATTTTTTTAAATCATTTTATTGCATGAAAAATGCCAGCCGTTTGATGAGGATAGGAGAAGCAAATTGGAGCGCTGGGGGCGTGACACGTGGCTTCCAACCGTTGGAGCCTGCATCGCGCTAACGTCAGCGCATGATGGTTTAAATTTTTTTTACCGTTGGATGAGGATAGGAGAAGCAAATTGGAACGCTGGGGGCGTGACACGTGGCTTCCAACCGTTGGAGCCTGCATCGCGCTGACGTCAGCGCACGATGGTTTAAATTTTTTTTACCGTTGGCGCGTGCATTGCATGTGCCAAAGGTAAAAAGCATTTACTCCGCGCAATGACATCAGCGCGACGTCGCGCATGACATCACAACCCGCGACTTGGACCTTGGGCTGAACTGGCCTTCGGGCCAAACCGAGTTCGTGGGACCCACCCCTTGCCCGGGCCTGGGCTCACCACTGGAAACTCCTTTTTTTTCCCACCCCCAGCCTTGGGCTCAGCTCCTTGCTGGAGTTGCTCTAAAGGAAAATTCCATAGAGGGGGGAGGAAGAAGAAGCGTTATTGCCCCTCCTCCCCCTCATCTCTTCTCGTCTTTTCCTTTTAGGTTAGTGAATAAATCCAATGGGGCATTTTGAATAAAAATCCACCTGTGGTAGTTTCTTCTAAGCCATAGTTAGATTGAAGTTCCCCATCACCCCTTTTAGTCTATGTTTTCAATCAAATCCTATTCCCAAAACCTACTCCCTAATGCTGCTCATGTTATCTAAATTTGATTCTACATCGTCTTTGACCAAGGTTACTGCAAATCACCCAATTTTATTTTGGCAAAGTTGTTGTTTTCGTTTATTTGTTCACTCTTATGCACAGGTAGATCACTGTAAATCATATTTTCCCTAGATTTGTTACGGATGCAGTGGTGGGTGTGACTGCGACGACGCTTCTTCAGGTGGTGGTGGTAAGGTTCATTTAGGCTCATGAGTTGTTTTAGGGTTTTGGTAATGTTGGGTTTGTGGACTTTGTTTGGGCTTGTGGCTAATTGTGGTAATGTGGGCTAGTAGTTTTAGTGCGGCTTTTGTCCGCATTAGTTTTGCTTTTAGCATATTAGTTTGTTGCCCTCTTAGGATTGATACTTTAGATGTCTTGTTTATGTATTTGATTATACCGTTGAAGTTACTTAATGAAGTTTCTATTTGATAAAATAAAAATAAAATAAAGTGCATGTGGCATGGATTGTAATTTAGTGTGTAATATTAGGACATTCCTCCTAAGAACCCTGAATCGGAAAAGAAAAACTAAGAGGAAATTAATTATTACGTTGAAATTGAAGAAGATTGTAGCATAGCGTGTCTTCAGTTTTTCAGTTTTTTTTTTTTAAATTCTTTTGTTCTTTTTGTCTTTTTACAATATTAATATTACTCATCTCATCATCTGAACTTTAAATATAAATTTGACATTTGTTTCGTTTTGTTTGAAAGGTGTTCTTGTCCAATTTTTATGGTGGCTCTATAATACTAGAGATGTACATGATTAATCTTTTGGTTTTCTTGCTTTTGGAATTTTCTTTATAACTTTTCCTGGTGTCCACGTCTTAGAAAGTTCTCTAGTGCAATTTTCATCCACATACCTCATCTTGTTTTTCTTAGATAACTGTCATTTTGTCAAATGAAGTATCCCATTACTGTTTTTTTGTTCAGTCAATTTGGATTACGAATTATATAAAATCGCCATTACCCTCTCTGTTGCATCTCTCTTCTTTTTTGACCTCTTTGAGCTTCTTTTGCCCTAGAGGTTTTGTTTCGTAATTTTCGTTTCCATATAAATAAAAAAGTTTGAAAACTTCATCTATTGTTCCATCAAAAAGTGTCACGTGTAGGGCAGATGAATCCCTTCTTCAGGGCAATTTGGTCCTGTTATGATGTAAAACAATAATTAAAAATGAAAAAAAAATAGAGAATTTGAAAGAAGAGAGCCCTTATAATTGTATATGTATCCTTTAAGAACAATATTAATACAATTAATTTACGAAGAAAAATAAAAGAAAGAAAATTCGGGATGAATTTGATGAACATTTTCATTTCCCCTGAAATGATCACATTAAATCAAATCTCAGCATGCAGAACTGAACTGAGACTCGCCAAAGACATTGGAGGGATCCCTTGTTGGTTTCTGAAAACATTGCTTGGATCAATAAGTGTTTTTGCTTTGACCAGTCTGTTGTAGTTATTCAAGAAGTACTTCTCACCCCAATCCCTGGCAATCTCCACAGCATCCTTAGCTGTAACACTAGGTTCAACAAAACGCATCGTTCCGAGGTCAAGGTCAACGTAATTGATATAAGCAGCCCTTGGATCCCATGACACAAATTGCGTCATTGAATTGTATAATCTTCTTATCCAATCTATGTAGTCATCTTTTTTGTAATTGTCTTCTTCTTTCCACTCCACCAGGTACTGAATTGTAAAGAGATTGCCTTTTCTGTGAGGAAAAGCAATGGACTCGCTGCTCACATGGTGCATAATCCCACCATACGGGTCTAAGATGACGTACCCTTTGGGTTCCTCCTCAAGTATTTCTAGCGCAGCTTCTATTCCGGCTTGAGAAATCGGGGTTCTGACGTAGTCAGATTTGGCTTTGAAAAACCCTTTTTCTTGCAAATACCGATTTCTCAAGTCGGAGACTGGGCTGCCCTTACTTAGGCCGGAGAAGAACACAACGGACTCGATCCAACTCATTTCGGTACAATCATCTTTTGTAATACCCAAGTCAGGGAAAGCTTGATTTAGGATAGACATGGCAGTGCTTCTTGGACCTAGATAAAACCCTTTAAATGTGGCTGATATTCCACTAGGGCTTGTGGCATTCTTGGCTTCTGGCAATCCAGCACCAACAAAACATGAAATGTAGAAGTCGTCTTCCAAGTAAGGTGAAACGTTTTGCCACTTATCTACTAGCTTTGCTACATGCCTTTTTTCGCCTGGTCTAGACACAACAAAGGCAGTTACAATTTGTGGCACTTTCAAGAGTTGGATTTTCCAAGAATAGACAACTCCCCAAACACCCCCACCACCTCCTCTAATAGCCCAAAACACATCATCTCCCATGCCTTCTCTGTCTAACAACCGTCCCTCCGCGTCGACAAGAAGTGCGTCCACCACATTATCCGCCGCGAGCCCATACTTTCTCGACATTAGCCCAAACCCACCACCGGCAATATGGCCACCAACCCCCACAGTTGGGCATGACCCGGCTGAGAACCCATGAGCATGGCTTGCTTTAGCAATTGCATGGTACGTCTCACCCAGCGTTGCACCTCCTTCCACCCACGCCGTTTCAGTTTCCAAATCCACCGAAACCCGGTTCAAATTCATCATGTCGATGATCACAAATCGAGCTCCATCCTCGGCAACAGACGATGTACCTTCATAGCTGTGTCCTCCACTCCGTACTCTAATTTCCAACGACCGTTGTCTAGAGCAAAATATAGAGTTTATTAGCTGCTCAAGGCTCTCGGGAAGTATAATGGCAATTGGCTTTGGAACTGTGGGATCAACAAAACGAAGATTTTGAATGGAAAAATTGAGCAACTTATAGTAATTATTAGCGGCAGAGTCATTTTCCATGGTAGGGAATGCAGTGAAATTGATGTCATGAAGAGTCAAACAACAAGTGAGTTGGTGTGTGGGGGATTCAGCTAAACAAGGAACGCAAAACCACATGAACATAAGGAACCCAGTAAATGGATTTCTTAGGGGAATTGCCATATTTAATTCCTTGGTCAATTTCCAAAGCTGTTGTGCTCTATATGTATTTGAGCTGAAAGAAAACAAATGAGGTGTATTTTAATGGAGAAAGTTTGAGAATAATGTGATACCTTGAGGACAAACAGATGAAGAGATCAATGTAATATTTCTGGCCGGCAATTGATTAAAAATTTGGAAGTTGATCGATTCGAATTGCCATGCATGCATGGGAAGGTGACAAAACTAATTTTTGCATGAGATTAAATACTAAAGAAGTTAGGTTGGGGAGAGAGACAAAGAACTGCATAATTTTTAGCATGAGACGTGCCGGCCAACCAAAGGGATCCAAAAGCCTGCCACCCACACGTTGGCTCTTTCTCTTTTGACCTTTTTTTCTATATATTATTTAAATATATCTTAGAGATGACATATATATATATATATATTTGACCACTAAATTGAGCTATTGAAATTTTAGTACTTTCTTGAAGCACCATGTTCATTGATTTTGTAAGACACAATTGGATGTCGAAACGGTTTCAGATTTGTCTAATTTTTTGTAAGGATGATCTATGAATGAAGACCTAAAAAATAGATGGTTTGGATCATTGAGAAAAAAATTGTAGGGTACCCTAAAGGGCGTCTCTCAAATAAAATTATTTGAGGAATCCCTCAATAAAAGGGGACTGATATATATATATATATTTACCTTTGTATATATTTGTAGAATAGGGCCTTTTTAAATTAAAACGCCTTTTGCGATTTTAAGGAGTGTTATGAAATTATTGTAAGCGTAAAATTCGCACAAGTAATATATAAAGATAAAATATGAGTGTTATCACTATCAATAAAATCTTTCAGTCAAGATTTTCTGTAAGTTCATTTTTATTCTAAGTTTATCTTAATATAAATTTGTTCTTCGATAGCTTTATGCAATTAATCTTTGTTTATGCATTTATTTTGTACGCAATTAATCTTTCATAGAGGCTAGTATTTGGTTTGGGGTTTGGGCCCGTTTATTTCATTTTAAAAACTTGACTTTAGTATTTTAAAAACTGATTTTTATAATTATTCTAACTTTTATTGTTTTTATAAATTCAGAGAAAAAAAATTAAGATAAATATTGAATAACTGAAGTTTTTATCGTATATTTTTTAATTGAAAATATTATGCTTTTACTATTTCATCCCTTAATATGTATATATAGGCGGCAACATGATCATTGGTATGTAATTTAACGAAAGAGATTATACAAATTTTTGAATATAAGACTTTGAAGCTTAACCTAGACTTGAAGCAATTCATGGTGTAAAAAATTCAATGATTTTCTTTTTGAGAGCTGTTATTTGCATTCTAAAAAGTTCATTGACAGTACGAGCATTGTAATTTCTCTTTTATAAAGCTTCTTTCTGGGTATAGTTCTTTCCTTGTTTAACCAAAATATTGTGGAATGAAAAATGTTATGCAGGCAGTCCAATTCTCACTCTCTTTTACTATTGGCACATCCTATGGTTAGTTGTGATGTGCGAATATGAAGAGTGATGAGGTGTGTAGGGTGTGTGTATAGATATACTAGAGTTAAGTATTAAGTTGGATGACCTTTTTTGTCTTTTTACACAATAATAAAATTTAAGAGCTTAATGATTTGAGTATTGGGGTGAACAAAGAAAAGTGTGGGGTCACTACTACAAAAAAGGAAAACCACGACGGGAATTCACC
>NW_007362525.1:2980-23910 GCF_000346735.1 Prunus mume
TTTTTCCACGTCGTTTATTTTCAAAATATGACGTATAAATTCTATAATACGGCTCTCATTTATTTGGAACCGACGTTGTTTATTCATTTCAACGTCATCTCTGTAAATACATGTGTCGTAAGTAATGACCCTGACATCTGTTTCCACGTCATAATACATAGAAAACTCGAAGTGGAAAATTTATTTTACGACGGTTGTTGGAAATATTGTGACGTAGTAGGTGTCAATAACGTCGTCTATTATGATTGTAAAGACGTCATATTTATATTTGTCGTTAAATATTTATTTAACGGCGTTAAGTTTTAGTTCTCATCGTTGTATGTTTATCTTGCGGCCATGTTCTGTTAATATATGTCATATGTTTCCTTTTTAACGACGTTTTTTTGTTGGAGTTGGTCGTTTATTCTCATTCTCGACTGTTTTTTTTTAATGTCTTTTTGCAGCACAAAGACGTCGGTTTTGATTTTTTGATGACGTTTTTTGTTTTAACAACGACGGTTATTCACCGTACTAGTTTTGTTATGGAAAAGATGTCGGTGGATTCCACGACCATTTGAAAACAGAATACACGACGGTGAATTCCCGTCGTGTTTTTCCTTTTTTGTAGTAGTGGCATAATAAGGCGGGAGGAGTCCTTTGGGAAGGGTCATTTGGTGTGTTTTGAGTGAAATCCAATGTCTAGAACTATGGAATACACCAACCACTGCATTTTAGAACGAACTTCCTTCGAACTTGAATTGTCCGATTTCATGGACCAATCGAAATAGAATTGAATCCAAAACGTGGGGAACATCATAATATGGTGAGAGGTGTCCTTTGGTGTGTTTTGAGTGAAATCCAATGTCTAGAACTATGGAATACACCAACCACTTCATTTCATAACGAACTTCCTACGAACTTGAATTGTCCGATTTCATGGACCAACAGAAATCGAATTGATTCCAAAACGTGGGGAACATTATACTATGGTGGGAGGAGTCATTTGGTGGGTTTTGAGTGAAATCCAATCTCTAGAACTATGGAATACACCAACTACTCTATTTCAGAGAGACCTTCCTACGAACCTGAATTGTCCGATTTCATGGACATTTATCGGATTGAGTCCAAAACTTGGGGAACATCATAATAGGGTGGGAGGAGTCATTTGTTGTGTTTCGAGTGAAATCCAAAGTCTAGAACGATTGAATA
This sequence comes from Prunus mume, assembly GCF_000346735.1. The sequence continues at coordinate 4,169 of NW_007362525.1, forward strand.
CACCAACCACTCCGTTTCAGAACGAACTTCCAACGAACTTGAATTGTCCGATTTCATGGACATTTATCGGATTGAGTCCAAAACTTGGGGAACATCATAATAGGGTGGGAGGAGTCATTTGGTTCGTTTTGAGTGGAATCCAATGGCCAAAACTATGGAATACACCAACAACTCCATTTCAGAACGAACTTCTTAGGAACCTGAACTCTCTGATTTCATGGACCAATCGATATCGGATTGAGTCCAAAACTTGGGGAACATCATAATATGGTGGGAGGAATCATTTGGTGTGTTTCGAGTGAAATCCAAAGTCTAGAACGATTGAATACACCAACCACTCCGTTTCAGAACGAACTTCCAACGAACTTGAATTGTCCAATTTCATGGACCAATCGAAATCGAATTGAGTCCAAAACGTGGGGAACATCATAATATGGTGGTAGGAGTCATTTGTTGGGCTTTGGGTGAAATCCAATCTCTAGAACTAGGTAATACACCAACCACTCCATGTCAGAACGACCTTCCTACAAACCTGAATTGTCCGATTTCATGGACATTTATCGGATTGAGTCCAAAACTTGGGGAACATCATAATATGGTGGGAGGAGTCATTTGGTTGGTTTTTAGTGGAATCCAATGGCTAAAACTATGCAATAACCAACCACTCCATTTCGGAAAGAACTTCCTACGAACTTGAATTGTCCGATTTCATGGACCAATCGAAATTGGATTGGGTCCAAAACTTGGGGAACATCATAATATGGTGGGAGGAGTCCTTCGGTGTGTTTTGAGTGAAATCCAATGTCTGGAACTATGGAATACACCAACCACTTCATTTCAGAACAAACTTCATACGAACTTGAATTGTCCGATTTCATAGACCAATCGAAATCGAATTGAGTCTAAAACATGGGAAACATCATAATATGGTGGGAGGAGTCATTTGGTGGGTTTTGAGTGAAATCCAATCTCTAGAACTATGGAATACACCAACCACTCCATTTCGGAACGACATTCCCACGAACCTGAACTGTCAAATTTCATGGACATTTATCGGATTGAGTCCAAAACTTGGGGAACATCATAATATGTTGGGAGGAGTCATTTGGTTGGTTTTTAGTGGAATCCAACGGCTAAAACTATGCAATACTCCAACCACACAATTACAAAATGAACTTCGTACGAACCTGAACTGTCAGATTTCATTGACCAATCGATATCGGATTGAGACCAAAACTTGGGGAGCATCATAATATGGTGGGAAGAGTCATTTGGTGGGTTTTGAGTGAAATCCAATCTCTAGAACTAAGGAAAACACCAACCACTCCATTTCAGAACGACCGTCCCACGAACCTGAATTGTCTGATTACATGGACATTTATCAGTTCGAGTCCAAAACATGGGGAACATCATAATATGGTGGGAAGAGTCATTTGGTTCGTTTTGAGGGGAATCCAATGGCTAAAACTATGCAATACACCAACCACTCCATTTCAGAACGAACTTCCTACGAACAGGAATCGTCCGATTTCCTACGAACCTGAATTGTCAGATTCAAACGAACTTCCTACGAACTTGAGTTGTCCGATTTCGTGGACCAATTGAAATCGGATTGAGTCCAAAACTTGGGGAACATCATAATATGGTGAGAGGAGTCATTTGGTGGGTCTTGCGTGAAATCCAATGTCAAGAACTGTGGAATACACCAACCACTCCATTTCAGAACGAACTTCCTACGAACCTGAGTTGTCTGATTTCATGGACCAATCGAAATCGGATTGAGTCCAAAACTTGGAGAACATTATAATATGGTGGCAGGAGTCATTTAGTTGGTCTTGAGTGAAATCCAATCTCTAGAACTACGGAATACACCAACCACTCCATTTCAGAACGAACTGTATGCGAACTTGAATTGTCCGATTTCGTGGACCAATCGATATTAGATTGAGTCCAAAACTTGGGGAACATCATAATATGGTGGGAGGAGACATTTGGTTGGTTTTGAGTGGAATTGAATGACCAAAACTATGCAATACACCAACCACTCCATTTCAGAACGAACTTCCTACTAACCTGAATTGTCCGATTTCTTGGACCAATCGATATCGGATTTAGTCCAAAACTTGGGGAACTACGTAATATGGTGGGAGGAGTCTCTTGGATGGTTTTGAGTGGAATCCAATGGCTAAAAATATGCAATACACCAACCACTCCATTTCGGAACGAACTTCCTACGAACTTGAATTGTCCGATTTCATGGACCAATAGAAATCGAATTGATTCCTAAACGTGGGCAACATCATAATATGGTGGGAGGAGTCATTTGGTGGGTTTTGAGTGAAATCCAATCTCTAGAACTATGGAATACATCAACTACTCTATTTCAGAGAGACCTTCCTACGAACCTGAATTGTCCGATTTCATGGACATTTATTGGATTGAGTCCAAAACTGGGGGAACATCATAATAGGGTGGGAGGAGTCATTTGGTTCGTTTTGAGTGGAATCCAGTGGCCAAAACTATGGAATACACCAACCAGTCCATTTCAGAACGAACTTCCTAGGAACCTGAATTGTCTGATTTCATGGACCAATCGAAATCAGATTGAGTACAAAGATTGGGGAACATCATAATATGGTGGTAGGAGTCCTTCGGTGTGTTTTGAGTGAAATCCAATGTCAAGAACTGTGGAATACACCAACCGCTCCATTTCAGAACGAACTTCCTACGAACTTGAATTGTCCGATTTCATGGACCAATCAAAATCGAATTGAGTCTAAAACGTGGGGAACATCATAATATGGTGGGAGGAGTCATTTGGTGGGTTTTGAGTGAAATCCAATCTCTAGAACTATGGAATACACCAACCACTCCGTTTTAGAACGAACTTCCTACGAACTTGAATTGTCCAATTTCATGGACCAATCGAAATGAGTCCAAGACGTGAGGAACATCATAATATGGTGGTAGGAGTCATTTGCTGGGCTTTGAGTGAAATCCAATCTCTAGAACTATGTAATACACCAACCACTCCATGTCAGAACGACTTTCCTACGAACCTGAATTGTCCAATTTCATGCACATTTATCGGATCGAGTCCAAAACTTGGGGAACATCATCATATGATGGGAGGAGTCATTTGGTTGGTTTTGAGGGGAATCCAATGGCTAAAACTATGCAATACACCAACCACTCCATTTCGGAACGAACTTCCTACGAACCTGAATTATCTGATTTCATGGACCAATCGAAATCAGATTGAGTCCAAAGATTGGGGAACATCATAATATGGTGGTATGAGTCCTTCGGTGTGTTTTGAGGGAAATCCAATGTCAAGAACTATGGAATACACCAACCGCTCCATTTCAGAACGAACTTCCTACGAACTTGAATTGTCCGATTTCATGGACCAATCGAAATCGAATTGAGTCTAAAACGTGGGGAACATCATAATATGGTGGGAGGAGACATTTGGTGGGTTTTGAGTGAAATCCAATCTCTAGAACTATGGAATATACCAACTACCCCATTTCGGAACGACGTTCCACCGAACCTAAATTGTCAGATTTCATGGACATTTATTGGATTGAGTCCAAAACATGGGGAACAACATACTATGGTGGGAGGAGTCATTTGGTTCGTTTTGAGGGGAATCCAATGGCTAAAACTATGCAATACACCAACCACTCCATTTCAGAACGAACTTCCTACTAACATGAATTGTCTGATTTCATGGACCAATCGATATCGAATTGAGTCCAAAAACTGGAGAACATCATAATATGGTGGGAAGAGTCATTTGGTGGGTTTTGAGTTAAATCCCAAGTCGAGAACTATGGAATACACCAACCACTCCATTTCGGAACGAACTTCCTACGAACCTGAATAGTCCGATTTCATGGACCAATCGATATCGGATTGAGTCCAAAACTTGGGGAACATCATAATATGGTGGGAAGAGTCATTTGGTGTGTTTTGAGTAAAATCCAATCTCTAGAACTATGGAATACACCAACCACTACATTTCAGAACGAACTTCCTACGAACCTGAATTGTCCGATTTCAATGACTAATCGATATCGGATTGAGTCCAAAACTTGGGGAACATCATAATATGGTAGGAGGAGTCATTTGGTGGGTCTTGAGTAAAATCGAATCTCTAGAACTATGGAATACGCCAACCACTCCATTTCAGAATGAACTTCCTACGATCCTAAATTGTCTAATTTCAATGACCAATCGATATCCGATTGAGTCCAAAACTTGGGGAACATCATAGTAGGGTGGGAGGAGTCATTTGGTGGGTTTTGAGTGAATTCCAATCTCTAGAGCTATGGAATACACCGACCGCTCCACTTCAGAAGGAACTTCCTACGAACCTGAATTGTCTGATTTCATGGACCAATCGATAACGTATTCATTCCAAAACGTGGGGAACATCCTAATACGGTGGGAGGAGTCATTTGGTGGGTTTTGAGTGAATTCCAATCTCTAGAGCTATGGAATACACTGACCGCTCCACTTCAGAAGGAACTTCCTACGAACCTGAATTGTCTGATTTCATGGACTAATCGATATGGGATTGAGTCCAAAACTTGGGGAACATCATAATATGGTGGGAGGAGTCATTTTTTTTGTTTTGAGGGGAATCCAATGGCTAAAACTATGCAATACACCAACCACTCTATTTCAGAGCGAACTTCCTACGAACATGAATCGTCCGATTTCCTACGAACCTGAATTGTCAGATTTCAAATGAACTTCCTACGAAACTGAGTTGTCCGATTTCATGGACCAATTGAAATCGGATTCAGTCCAAAACTTGGGGAACATCATAATATGGTGGGAGGAGTCATTTGGTGGGTCTTGCTTGAAATCCAGTGTCTAGAACTGTGGAATACACCAACCACTCCATTTCAGAACGAACTTCCTACGAACCTGAGTTGTACGATTTCATGGACCAATTGAAATCGGATTGAGTTCAAAACTTGGAGAACATCATAATATGGTGGCAGGAGTCATTTAGTCGGTCTTGAGTGAAATCCAATCTCTAGAACTACGGAATACACCAACCACGCCATTTCAGAACGAACTGTATGCGAACCTGAATTGTCCGATTTTGTTGACCAATCGATATTAGATTGAGTCGAAAACTTGGGGAACATCATAATATGGTGGGAGGAGTCATTTGGTGGGAGGAGTCATTTGGTCCGTGTGGCTATACTTTGCGGTTTGCGGTAACCGCAAGTTTTGAAAATCAAATACCGCAACCGCAACCGCAAATGCGGTTCGGTTCTTAATACCGCAAATGCGGTTCGGTTTACCGCGATTGCGGTTTCATTGCGGTAAATTATCGGTTGGTTTTTTCGGTTTTTCGGTTTTTCGGTTTAAAATGCCACCCCTATTGTTGAGGATCTTTTAAGAGACATTAGGGTCTCCTACGAAATATTTTTTGACATCCAAACCGTCCATTTTTCTTTTTTTTCTTTTTTTTTTCAGACATATCTTCATTCATAAATAACCATTAAATATGGTGGGAGGAGTCTCTTGGTTGGTTTTGAGTGGAATCCAATGGCTAAAACTATGCAACACACCAACCACCCCATTTCAGAACGAACTGCGTACCAACCTAAATTATGAGGTTTCATGGACCAATCGATATCAAATTGAGTCCAAAAACTAGAGAACATCATAATATGGTGGGAAGAGTCATTTGGTGGGTTTTGAGTTAAATCCCAAGTCTAGAACTATGCAACACACCAACCACCCCATTTCAGAACGAACTTCATACAAACCTAAATTGTCCGATTTCAATGACCAATCGATATCGGATTGAGTCCAAAACTTGGGGAACATGATAATAGGTTGGGAGGAGTCATTTGGTGGGTTTTGAGTGAAGTCCAATCGCTAGAATTGTGGAATACACCAACCACTCCATTTCAGAAGGAACTTCCTATGAACCTAAATTGTCCGATTTCATGGACCAATCGATAACGGATTCAGTCAAAAACTTGGGGAGCATCATAATATGTTGCGAGGAGTCCTTTGGTTCATTTTTAGTGGAGTCCAATGGTTAGAACTACGCAATATAACAACCACTCCATTTAAGAACAAACTTCCTACGAACCTGAATTGTCCGATTTCATGGACCAATCGATATCGGATTGAGTCCAAAACTTGGGGAACGTCATAATATGGTGGGAGGAGTCCTTTGGTGTGTTTTGTGTGAAATCCGATGTCTAGAACTATGGAATACAACAACCACTCCATTTCATAACGAACTTCCTACGAACCTGAATTGTCCGATTTCAGGGACCAATTTATATCGGACTGAGTCCAAAACTTGGGGAACAACATAATATGGTGACAGGAATCATTTGTTCGTTTTGAGTGGAATCCAATGGCTAAGAGTATGCAATACACCAACTACTCCATTTCAGAACGAACTTCCTACGAACCTGAATTGTCTGATTTCATGGACCAATAGATATCGGATTGAGTCCAAAACTTGGGGAACATCATAATATATTGGGAAGAGTCATTTTGTATGTTTTGAGTGAAATTCAATGTCTAGAACTGCAGAACACACCAACGATTCCATTTCAGAACGAACTTCCTACGAACCGGAATTGTCCGATTTCATGGACCAATCAATATCGGATTGAGTCTAAAAAGTGGGGAACATCATAATACGGTGGCAGGAGTCTTTTGGTGGGAGTTTGAGTGAAATCCAATCTCTAGAACTGTGGAATACATCAACCACTCCATTTCAGAACGAACTTCCTACGAACCTGAATTGTTCGATTTCATGAACCAGTCGATATCAGATTGAGTCCAAAACTGGGGGAACATCATAATATGGTGGGAGGAGTCATTTGGTTGGTTTTGAGTGAAATCCAATGGTTAAAGCTATGCAATACACCAACCACTCCATTTCAGAACGAACTTCCTACGAACGTGAATTGTCAGATTTCATTGACCAATTGATATCGGATTGAGTCCAAAACTTGGGGAACATCATAATATGGTGGCAGGAGTCATTTTGTATGTATTGAGTGAAATCCAATGTCTAGAACTATGGAATACACTAACCACTTCATTTGAGAACGAACTTCCTAAGAACTTGAATTTTCTGACTTCACGGACCAATCGATATCGGATTAAGTCCAATACTTGGGGAACATCATAATATGGTGGGAGGAGTCATTTGGTTTGTTTTGAGTGCAATCCAATGACTAAAGCTACGCAATACACCAACCACTCCATTTCAGAACGAACTTCCTACGAACCTGAATTGTTCGATTTCTTGGACAAATCCATATCGGATTGAGTCCAAAACTTAGGGAACATCATAATATGGTGGGAGGAGTCATTTGGTTCGTTTTGAGTGGAATCCAATGGCTAAAACTACGCAATACACCAACCACTCCATTTCAGAACGTACTTCCTACGAACCTGAATTGTTCGATTTCATGGACCAATCGATATCAGATTGAGTCCAAAACTCGGGGAACATGATAATATGGTGGGAACAGTCAGTTGGCGTGTTTTGAGTGAAATCCAATGTGTAGAACAATGCAATACACCAACCACTCCACTTCAGAACGAATTGCGTACGAACAAAATTGTCCGATTCCATGGACCAATCGATATCGGATTGAGTCCGAAATATGGGGAACAACATAATATGGTGGGAGAAGTCATTTGGTTCGTTTTGACGAGCATCCAATGGCCAAAACTATGCAATACACCAACCACTCCATTTCAGAACGAACTTCCTACGAATCTGAATTGTTAGATTTCATTGACGAATTGATATCAGATTGAGTCCAAAACTTGGGGAACATCATAATATGGTGGGAGGAGTCATTTGGTGGGTTTTGAGTGAAATCCAATGTCTAGAACTATGGAATACACCTACCACACCTTTTCATAACGAACTTCTTACGAACATGAATTATCCGATTTCAAGGACCAATCGGTATCGGATTGAGTTCAAAACTTGGGGAACATCATAACATGGTGGGAGGAGTCCTTTGGTGCGTTTTGAGAGAAATCCAGTGTCGAGAACTAAGGAATACACCAACCAGTCCATTTCAGAACGAACTGCGTATCAGAACGAACTGCGTACGAACTTGAATTTTCCGATTTCAAGGACCAATCGATATCGGATTGAGTCCAAAACTTGGGGAACAACATAATATGGTGGGAGGAGTCATTTGGTTCGTTTGGAGTATAATCCAATGGCTAGAACTATGGAATACACCAACCAATCCATTTCAAAACGAACTTCCAACGAACGTGAATTATCCGATTTCATGGACCAATAGATATCGGATTGGGTCCAAAACTTGAGGAACATCATAATATATTGGGAAGAGTCATTTGGTGGGTTTTGTGTGAAATCCAATCTCTAGAACTAGGGAATAAACCAACCACTCCATTTCAGAACGAACTTCCTACGAACCTGAATTGTCTGATTTCATGGACCAATCAATATCGGATTGAGTCCAAAACTTGGGGAACATGTTAATATGGTGGGAGGAGTCATTTTTCATGTTTTGAGTGATATCCAATGTGTAGAAATATGGAATACTCCAACCACTCCATGTCAGAACAAACTTCCTACGAACCTTAATCGTCCGATTTCATGAACCAATATATATCGGATTGAGTCCAAAACTTGGGGAACATCATAATATATGGGGAAGAGTCATTTGTTGTGTTTTGAGTGCAATCCAATGCCTAGAACTATGGATTACACCAACCACTCTATTTCAGAACGAACTCCCTACGAACCTGAATTGTTTGATTTCATGGACCAATCAATATCGGATTGAGTCCAAAACGTGGGGAACATCATAATACGGTGGCAGGAGTCATTTGGTGGGTTTTAAGTGAAATCTAATCTCTAGAACTATGGAATACATCAACCATTCCACTTCAGAACATACTTCCTACGAACCTGAATTGTTCTATTTCATGGACAAATTGATATCGGATTGAGTCCAAAACTTAGGGAACATCATAATATGTTGGGAGGAGTCATTTGGTTCGTTTTGAGTGGAATCCAATGGCCAAAACTATGCAATACACCAACCACTCCATTTCAGAACGAACTTCCCACGAACCTGAATTGTCAGATTTCATGGACCAAACGATATCGGATTGAGTCCAAAACTTGGGGAACATCGTAATATGGTGGGAGGATTCATTTGGTGGGTTATCAGTGAAATCCAATGTCTAGAACTATGGAATACCTCAGCCACTCCATTTCAGAACGAACTTCCTACGATCCTGAATTGTCCGATTTCATGGACCAATCGATATCGGATTGAGTCCAAAACTTAGGGAACATCATAATATGGTGGGAGGAATCAGTTGGTTCGTTTTGAGTGGAATCCAATGGATAAAACTATCCAAAACTTGGGGAGCAACATAATATATTGGGAACAGTCATTTGGTATGTTTTGAGTGAAATCCAATGTCTAGAACTACGGAATACACCAACCACTCTATTTCAAATAGAACTTTCTACGAACCAGAATTGTCCTATTTCAGGGACCAATCGTTATCGGATTGAATCCAAAACTTGAGGAACAACATAATATGGTGGGAGGAGACCTTTGGTGTGTTTTCAGAGAAATCCAATGTCTAGAACTAAGGAATAAACCAACCAGTCTATTTCAGAACGAACCGCGTACGAACTTGAATTTTCCGATTATGAATCGAAATCGGATTGAGTCCAAAACTTAGGGAACATCATAATATGGTGGGAAGAGTCATTTGGTGGGTTTTGTGTGAAATCCAATCTCTAGAACTAGGGAATAAACCAACCACTCCATTTCAGAACGAACTTCCCACGAACCTGAATTGTCCGATTTCATGGACCAATCGATATCGGATTAAGTCCAAACTTGGGGAACATGTTAATATGGTGGGAGGAGTCATTTGGCGTGTTTTGAGTGAAGTCCAACATGCAGAACTATGGAATACACCAACCACTCCATTTCAAAACGATCTGCATACGAACCTAAATTGTCCGATTTCATGGACCAATCGATATCGGATTAAGTCCAAACTTGGGGAACATGTTAATATGGTGGGAGGAGTCATTTGGCGTGTTTTGAGTGAAGTCCAACATGCAGAACTATGGAATACACCAACCACTCCATTTCAAAACGATCTGCATACGAACCTAAATTGTCCGATTTCATGGACCAATCGATATCGGATTAAGTCCAAACTTGGGGAACATGTTAATATGGTGGGAGGAGTCATTTGGCGTGTTTTGAGTGAAGTCCAACATGCAGAACTATGGAATACACCAACCACTCCATTTCAAAACGATCTGCATACGAACCTAAATTGTCCGATTTCATGGACCAATCGATATCGGATTAAGTCCAAACTTGGGGAACATGTTAATATGGTGGGAGGAGTCATTTGGCGTGTTTTGAGTGAAGTCCAACATGCAGAACTATGGAATACACCAACCACTCCATTTCAAAACGATCTGCATACGAACCTAAATTGTCCGATTTCATGGACCAATCGATATCGGATTAAGTCCAAACTTGGGGAACATGTTAATATGGTGGGAGGAGTCATTTGGCGTGTTTTGAGTGAAGTCCAACATGCAGAACTATGGAATACACCAACCACTCCATTTCAAAACGATCTGCATACGAACCTAAATTGTCCGATTTCATGGACCAATCGATATCGGATTGAGTCCAAAACTTAGGGAACATCATAATATGGGGGGAAGAGTCATTTGGTGGGTTTTGTGTGAAATCCAATCTCTAGAACTAGGGAATAAACCAACCACTCCATTTCAGAACGAACTTCCCACGAACCTGAATTGTCCGATTTCATGGACCAATCGATATCGGATTGAGTCCAAAACTTAGGGAACATCATAATATGGTGGGAAGAGTCATTTGGTGGGTTTTGTGTGAAATCCAATCTCTAGAACTAGGGAATAAACCAACCACTCCATTTCAGAACGAACTTCCCACGAACCTGAATTGTCCGATTTCATGGACCAATCGATATCGGATTAAGTCCAAACTTGGGGAACATGTTAATATGGTGGGAGGAGTCATTTGGCGTGTTTTGAGTGAAGTCCAACATGCAGAACTATGGAATACACCAACCACTCCATTTCAAAACGATCTGCATACGAACCTAAATTGTCCGATTTCATGGACCAATCGATATCGGATTGAGTCCAAAACTTAGGGAACATCATAATATGGTGGGAAGAGTCATTTGGTGGGTTTTGTGTGAAATCCAATCTCTAGAACTAGGGAATAAACCAACCACTCCATTTCAGAACGAACTTCCCACGAACCTGAATTGTCCGATTTCATGGACCAATCGATATCGGATTAAGTCCAAACTTGGGGAACATGTTAATATGGTGGGAGGAGTCATTTGGCGTGTTTTGAGTGAAGTCCAACATGCAGAACTATGGAATACACCAACCACTCCATTTCAAAACGATCTGCATACGAACCTAAATTGTCCGATTTCATGGACCAATCGATATCGGATTGAGTCCAAAACTTAGGGAACATCATAATATGGTGGGAAGAGTCATTTGGTGGGTTTTGTGTGAAATCCAATCTCTAGAACTAGGGAATAAACCAACCACTCCATTTCAGAACGAACTTCCCACGAACCTGAATTGTCCGATTTCATGGACCAATCGATATCGGATTAAGTCCAAACTTGGGGAACATGTTAATATGGTGGGAGGAGTCATTTGGCGTGTTTTGAGTGAAGTCCAACATGCAGAACTATGGAATACACCAACCACTCCATTTCAAAACGATCTGCATACGAACCTAAATTGTCCGATTTCATGGACCAATCGATATCGGATTAAGTCCAAACTTGGGGAACATGTTAATATGGTGGGAGGAGTCATTTGGCGTGTTTTGAGTGAAGTCCAACATGCAGAACTATGGAATACACCAACAACTCCATTTCAGAAAAAACTTCCTACGAACCTGAATTGTCAGATTTCATAGACCAATCGATATCGAATTGTGGAAAAAACTTGGAGAACATCATAATATAGTAGGAGGATTCGTTTGGTGGGTTTTCAGTGAAATCCAATCTCTAGAACTATGGAATACACCAACAACTCCATTTCAGAACAAACTTGACACGAACTTGTATTGTCCGATTTCATGGACCAATCGATATCGGATTGAGTCCAAAACTTAGAGAACATCATAATATGGTGAGAGGAATCAGTTGGTTCGTTTTGAGTGGAATCCAATGGATAAAACTGTGCAATACACTAAGCAATCCATTTCAGAACGAACTTCCTACGAACCTGAATTGTCAGATTTCATGGACCAATCGATATCAGATTGAGTCCAAAACTTGGGGAAAATCATAATATGGTGGGAGGAGTCAGTTGGGTGGTTTTGAATGGAATCCAATGGATAAAACTATGCAATAGACCAACCAATCCATTTCAGAACGAACTTCCTACGAGCCTGAATTGTCAGATTTCATGGACCAATTGATATCAGATTGAGTCCAAAACTTGGGGAACATCATAATATAGTGGGAGGAGTCAGTTGGATCGTTTTGAATGGAATCCAATGGATAAAACTGTGCAATACACTAAGCAATCCATTTCAGAACGAACTTCCTACGAACCTGAATTGTCAGATTTCATGGACCAATCGATATCAGATTGAGTCCCAAACTTGGGGAATATCATAATATGGTGGGAGGAGGCATTTGGTGCGTTTTGAGTGAAGTCCAATCTCTAGAACCATTGCATACACCAACCACTCCATTTCAGATCGAACTTCCTACGAACTTGAATTGTACGATTTCATGGACCAATCGATATCAGATTGAGTCCAAAACTTGGAGAACATCATAATATGGTGAGAGGAATCAGTTGGTTCGTTTTGAGTGGAATCCAATGGATAAAACTATGCAATACCCCAACCAATCCATTTTAGAACGAACTTCCGACAAACCTGAATTGTCAGATTTCATGGACCAATCGATATCGAATTGAGTCCAGAACTTGGGGAACATCATAATATAGTGGGAGGATTCATTTGGTGGGTTTTCAGTGAAATCCAATCTCTAGAACTATGGAATACACCAACCACTCCATTTCAGATCGAACTTCCTACGAACTTGAATTGTACGATTTCATGGACCAATCGATATCGAATTGAGTCCAAAACTTGGGGAATATCATAATATGGTGGGAGGAGTCATTTGGTGCGTTTTCAGTGAAGTCCAATCTCTAGAACCATGGCATACACCAACCACTCCATTTCAGATCGAACTTCCTACGAACATGAATTGTACGATTTCATGGACCAATCGATATCGGATTGGGTCCAGAACTTGGGGAAAATCATAATATGGTGGGAGGAGTCAGTTGGATCGTTTTGAATGGAATCCAATGGATAAAACTATGCAATACCCCAACCAATCCATTTTAGAACGATATTTCAGAACAAAGTTCCTACGAACCTGTATTGTCCGATTTCATGGACCAATCGATATCGGATTGAGTCCAAAACTTGGGGAATATCATAATATGGTGGGAAGAGTCATTTGGTGGGTTTTGTGTGTAATTCATTCTCTAGAACTAGGGAATAAACCAACCACTCCATTTCTGAACGAACTTCCCACGAACTTGAATTGTCCGATTTCATGAACCAATCGATATCGGATTGAGTCAAAACTTGGGGAACATCATAATATGGTGGAAAGAGTCTATGGAATACACCAACAACTCCATTTCAGAACGAACTTCGTACGAACGTGAATTGTCAGATTTCATGGACCTATCGATATCGAATTGAGTCCAAGACTTGGGGAACATCATAATATAGTGGGAGGATTCATTTGGTGGGTTTTCAGTGAAATCCAATCTCTAGAACTATGGAATACACCAACCACTCGGTTTCAGAACGAACTTGTTGTCTGATTTCATGGACCAATCGATATCAGATTGAGTCCAAAACTTAGGGAACATCATAATATAGTGGGAGGATTCATTTGGTGGGTTTTCAGTGATATCCAATCTCTAGAACTATGGAATACACCAACAACTCCATTTCAGAACAAACTTCCTACGAACCTGAATTGTCCAATTTCATGGACCAATATTGTCCGATTTCATGGACCAATCGAAATCGGATTGAGTCCAAAACTTAGGGAACATCATAATATGGTGGAAAGAGTCTATGGAATACACCAACAACTCCATTTCAGAACGAACTTCGTACGAACGTGAATTGTCAGATTTCATGGAGTTAATATGGTGGGAGGAGTGAGTTGGATCGTTTTGAATGGAATCCAATGGATAAAACTAATCCAATGGATAAAACTATGCAATACACCAACCACTCGGTTTCAGAACGAACTTGTTGTCTGATTTCATGGACCAATCGATATCAGATTGAGTCCAAAACTTAGGGAACATCATAATATGGTGGAAAGAGTCTATGGAATACACCAACCACTCGGTTTCAGAACGAACTTGTTGTCTGATTTCATGGACCAATCGAAATCGGATTGAGTCCAAAACTTGGGGAATATCATAATATGGTGGGAAGAGGCATTTGGTGGGTTTTCAGTGAAATCCAATCTCTAGAACTATGGAATACACCAACAACTCCATTTCAGAACAAACTTCCTACGAACCTGTATTGTCCGATTTCATGGACCAATCGATATCGAATTGAGTCCAAGACTTGGGGAACATCATAATATGGTGGAAAGAGTCTATGGAATACACCAACAACTCCATTTCAGAACAAACTTCCTACGAACCTGTATTGTCCGATTTCATGAACCAATCGATATCGGATTGAGTCCAAACTTGGGGAACATCATAATATGGTGGGAAGAGGCATTTGGTGGGTTTTCAGTGATATCCAATCTCTAGAACTATGGAATACACCAACCACTCGGTTTCAGAACGAACTTCGTACGAACGTGAATTGTCAGATTTCATGGACCAATATTGTCCGATTTCATGAACCAATCGATATCGGATTGCGTCCAAAACTTGGGGAACATCATAATATGGTGGGAAGAGGCATTTGGTGGGTTTTGTGTGTAATTCATTCTCTAGAACTAGGGAATAAACCAACCACTCCATTTCTGAACGAACTTCCCACGAACTTGAATTGTCAGATTTCATGGACCAATATTGTCCGATTTCATGAACCAATCGATATCGGTGGGAGGATTCATTTGGTGGGTTTTCAGTGATATCCAATCTCTAGAACTATGGAATACACCAACC
The DNA here is from genome assembly GCF_000346735.1 of Prunus mume. The sequence goes on from NW_007362525.1 coordinate 19,479, forward strand.
ACTCCATTTCTGAACGAACTTCCCACGAACTTGAATTGTCCGATTTCATGGAGCAAGTCCAAACTTGGGGAACATGTTAATATGGTGGGAGGAGACATTTGGTTCGTTTTGAGTGGAATCGAATGGCTAAAACTATGCAGTACACCAACTCTAGAACTATGGAATACACCAACAACTCCATTTCAGAACAAACTTCCTACGAACCTGAGTTGTCAGATTTCATGGAGTTAATATGGTGGGAGGAGTCATTTGGTTCGTTTTGAGTGGTGGGAGGAGACATTTGGTTCGTTTTGAGTGGTGGGAGGAGACATTTGGTTCGTTTTGAGTGGAATCGAATGGCTAAGTCATTTGGCGTGTTTTGAGTGAAGTCCAATGTGTAGAACTATGGAATACACCAACAACTCCATTTCAGAACGAACTTCCTACGAACTTGAATTGTCAGATTTCATGGACCTATCGATATCGAATTGAGTCCAAGACTTGGGGAACATCATAATATAGTGGGAGGATTCATTTGGTGGGTTTTCAGTGATATCCAATCTCTAGAACTATGGAATACACCAACAACTCCATTTCAGAACAAACTTCCTACGAACCTGTATTGTCCGATTTCATGGACCAATCGATATCGGATTGAGTCCAAAACTTAGGGAACATCATAGTATGGTGGGAGGAGTCAGTTGGTTCGTTTTGAGTGGAATCCAATCTCTAGAACTAGGGAATAAACCAACCACTGCATTTCAGAACGAACATCCCACGAACCTGAATTGTCCAATTTCATGGACCAATCGATATCGGATTGAGTCCAAAACTTAGGGAACGTCATAATATGGTGGGAGGTGTCAGTTGGTTCGTTTTGAGTGGAATCCAGTGGACAAAACTACGCAATACACCAACCAATCCATTTCAGAACGAACTTCCTACAAACCTGAATTGTCAGATTTCATGGACCAATCGATATCAGATTGAGTCCAAAACTTGGGGAACATCATAATATCGTGGGAGGAGTCATTTGGTGCGTTTTCAGGGAAATCCAATCTCTAGAACCATGGCATACACCAACCACTCCAGTTCAGATCGAACTTCCTGCGAACATGAATTGTACGATTTCATGGACCAATCGATATCGGAATGGGTCCAGAACTTGGGGAGCATCATAATATGGTGGGAGGAGTCAGTTGGTTCGTTTTGAGTGGAATCCAATGGATAAAACTATGCAAAACCCCAACCAATCCATTTCAGAACGAACTTCCTACGAACGTGAAGTGTCAGATTTCATGGACCAATCGAAATCGGATTGAGTCCAAAACTTGGGGAACATCATAATATGGTGGAAAGAGTCATTTGGTGTGTTTTGTGTGTAATCCAATCTTTAGAACAAGGGAATAAACCAACCACTCCATTTCAGAACGAACTTCCCACGAACCTGAATTGTCCGATTTCATGGAGCAATCGATATCGGATTGAGTCCAAACTTGGGGAACATGTTAGTATGGTGGGAGGAGTCATTTGGCGTGTTTTGAGTGAAGTCCAATGAGTAGAACTATGGAATGCACCAACCACTCCATTTCAAAACGATCTGCATACGAACCTAAATTGTCCGATTTCATGGAGCAATCGATATCGGATTGAGCCCAAAACTTGGGGAACAACATAATATGGTGGGAGGAGACATTTGGTTCGTTTTGAGTGGAATCCAATGGCTAAAACTATGCAGTACACCAACCACTCGGTTTCAGAACGAACTTTCTACGAACTTGAATTGTCAGATTTCATGGACCCATCGATATCGAATTGAGTCCAAAACTTGGGGAACATCATAATATAGTGGGATGATTCATTTGGTGGGTTTTCAGTGAAATCCAATCTCTAGAACTACGGACTACACCAACAACTCCATTTCAGAACAAACTTCCTACGAACCTGTATTGTCCGATTTCATGGACCAATCGATATCGGGTTCAGTCCAAAACTTAGGGAACATCATAATATGGTGGGAGGAGTCAGTTGGTTCGTTTTGAGTGGAATCCAATGGACAAAACTATGCAATACACCAACCAATCCATTTCAGAACGAACTTGCTACGAACCTGAATTGTCAAATTTCATGGACCAATCGATATAAGATTGAGTCCAAAACTTGGGGAATATCATAATATCGTGGGAGGAGTCATTTGATGCATTTTCAGTGAAATTCAATCTCTAGAACCATGGCATACACCAACCACTCCATTTCAGATCGAACTTCCTACGACCATGAATTGTACGATTTCATGGACCAATCGATATCGGATTGGGTCCGGAACTTGGGGAACATCATAATATGGTGGGAGGAGTCAGTTGGTTCGTTTTGAATGGAATCCAATGGATAAAACTATGCAATACCCCAACCAATCCATTTCAGAACGAACTTCCTACGAACGTGAATTGTCAGATTTCATGGTCCAATCGATATCGGATTGAGTCCAAAACTTGGGGAACATCATAATATGGTGGGAGGATTCATTTGGTCGGTTTTCAGGGAAATCCAATCTCTAGAACTATGGAATACACCAAGTACTCCATTTCAGAAAGAACTTCCTACGAACCTGAATTGTTCGAGTTCGTGGACCAATCGATATCGGATTGAGTCCAAAACTCAGGGAACATCATAATATGGTGGGAGTAGTCAGTTGGCTCGTTTTGAGTGGAATACAATGGATAAAACTATGCAATACCCCAACCAATCCAATTCAGAACGAACTTCCTACGAACCTGAATTGTCAGATTTCATGGATCAATCGATATCGGATTGAGTCCAAAACTTACGGAACATCATAAGATGCTGGGAGGAGTCAGTTGGTTCGTTTTGAGTGGAATCCAATGGATAAAACTATGCAATAAACCAACCAATCCATTTCAGAACGAAGTTCCTACGAACCTGAATCGTCAGATTTCATGGACCAATCGATAGATATCGGATTGAGTCCAAAACTTGGGGGGAGGAGTCATTTGGGCGGTTTTGAGTGAAATCCAATCTCTAGAACTATGGAATACACCAAGTACTCCATTTCAGAACGAAGTTCCTACGAACCTGAATCGTCAGATTTCATGGACCAATCGATATCCGATTGATTCCAAAACTGGGGGAATATCATAATATGGTGGGAGAAGTGAGTTGGTTCGTTTTGAGTGGGATCCAATGGATAAAACTATGCAATCCACCAACCAATCCATTTCAGAACGAAGTTCCTACGAACCTGAATTGTCAGATTTCATGGACCAATCTAAATCGGATTGAGTCCAAAACTTAACTTGGGGAACATCATAATATGGTGGGAGGATTCATTTGGTCGGTTTTCGGTGAAATCCAATCTCTAGAACTATGGAATACACCAAGTACTCCATTTCAGAACGAACTTCCTACGAACTTGAATTGTCCGAGTTCATGGACCAATCGATATCGGATTGAGTTCAAAACTTAGGGAACATCATAATATGGTGGGAGGAGTCAGTCGGTTCGTTTTGACTGGAATCCAATGGATAAAACTATGCAATACCCCAACCAATCCGTTTCAGAACGAACTTCCTACGAACCTGAATTGTCAGATTTCATGGACCAATCGATATCGGATTGAGTCCAAAACTTGGGGAACATTATAATATGAAGAGTCATTTGGTGTGTTTTGAGTGAAATCCAATGTCCAGAACAGCGGAATACACCCACCACTCCATTTCATATCGAACTTCCTACGAACTTGAATTGTCAGATTTCATGAACCAATCGATATCGGACTGAGTCCAAAGCTTGGGGAACATCATAATATGGTGGGAGGATTCATTCGGCGGGTTTTCAGCGAAATCCAATCTCTCGAACTATGGAATACACCAACCACTCCATTTCAAAACGAACTGCATACGAACCTAAATTTTCCGATTTCATGGACCCATCGATATCGGATTGAGTCCAAAACTTGGGGAACATCATAATATGGTGCCTAAATTGTCCGATTTCATGGACCAATCGATATCGGATTGAGTCCAAGACTTGGGGAACATCATAATATGGTGCCTAAATTGTCCGATTTCATGGACCAATCGATATCGGATTGAGTCCAAAAATTAGGGAACAGCATAATATGGTGGGATGAGTCATTGGGTTCGTTTTGAGAGGAATCCAATGGGTAAAACAATGCAATACACGAACCACTCTATTTCAAAACGAACTTCCTACGAACCTGAATTGTCAGATTTCATGTACCAATCGATATCGGATTGAGTCCAAAACTTGGGGAACATCATAATATGGTGGGAGGATTCATTTCGTGGGTTTTCAGTGATATCCAATGTCTAGAACTATGGAATACACCAACCACTCCATTTCAGAACGAACTTGCTACGATCCTGAATTGTCCGATTTCATGGACCAATCGATATCGGATTGAGTCCAAAAC
>NW_007362525.1:33629-45154 GCF_000346735.1 Prunus mume
GCAATGGCTAAAACTATGCAATACACCAACGACTCCATTTCAGAATGAACTACCTACGAACCTGAATGGTCAGATTTCATGGACCAATCGATATCAAATTGAGTCCAAAACTTGGGGGACAACATAATGTGGTGGAAGGAGTCATTTGGTTAGTTTTGAGTGGAATCCAATGGCTCAAACTATGCAATACCCCAACCACTCCATTTCAGAACGAACTTCCAACGAACCTGAATTTTCAGATTTCATGGACCAATCGATATCGGATTGGGTCCAAAACTTGGGGGACAACATAATGTGGTGGAAGGAGTCATTTGGTTCGTTTTGAGTGGAATCCAATGGCTAAAACTATGCAATACACCAACCACTCCATTTCAGAATGAACTACCTACGAACCTGAATGGTCAGATTTCATGGACCAATCGATATCGTATTGAGTCCCAAACTTGGGGAACAACATAATATCGTGCGAGGAGTCCTCTGGTGTGTTTTGCGGGAAATCCAATGTCTAGAACTATGGAATACACCAACCGCTCCATTTCAGAACGAACTTCCAACGAACCTGAATTGTCAGATTTCATGGACCAATCCATATCGGATTGAGTCCAAAACTTGGGGAACAACATAATATGGAGGGAGGAGTCATTTGGTTCGTTTTGAGTTGAATCCAATGGCTAAAACTATGCAATACACCAACGACTCCATTTCAGAATGAACTACCTACGAACCTGAATGGTCAGATTTCATGGACCAATCCATATCGTATTGAGTCCCGAAGTTGGGGAACAACATAATATGGTGGGAGGAGGCATTTGGTTCGTTTTGAGTGGAATCCAATGGCTCAAACTATGCAATACCCCAACCACTCCATTTCAGAATGAACTACCTACGAACCTGAATGGTCAGATTTCATGGACCAATCGATATCGTAGTGAGTCCCAAACTTGGGGAACAACATAATATCGTGCGAGGAGTCCTCTGGTGTGTTGTGCGGGAAATCCAATGTCTGGGGGGATGGAATACACCAACCGCTCCATTTCAGAACGAACTTCCAACGAACCTGAATTGTCAGATTTCATGGACCAATCGATATCGTATAGAGTCCAAAACTTGGGGAACAACATAATATGGAGGGAGGAGTCATTTGGTTCGTTTTGAGTTGAATCCAATGGCTAAAACTATGCAATACACCAACGACTCCATTTCAGAATGAACTACCTACGAACCTGAATGGTCAGATTTCATGGACCAATCGATATCGTATAGAGTCCCGAAGTTGGGGAACAACATAATATGGTGGGAGGAGGCATTTGGTTCGTTTTGAGTGGAATCCAATGGCTAAAACTATGCAATACACCGAACACTTCATTTCAGAATGAACTTCCTACGAACCTGAATGGTCAGATTTCATGGACCAATCGATATCGTATTGAGTCCCGAAGTTGGGGAACAACATAATATGGTGGGAGGAGTCCTCTGGTGTGTTTTGCGGGAAATCCAACGTCTAGAACAATGGAATACACCAACTGCCCCATTTCAGAACGAACTTCCAACGAACCTGAATTGTCAGATTTCATGGACCAATCGATATCAGATTGAGTCCAAAACTTGGGGAACATCATAATATGGTGGGAGGAGTCATTTGGTTCGTTTTGAGTGGAATCCAATGGCTAAAACTATGCAATAGACCAACCACTCCATTTCAGAACGAACTTCCTACGAACATGAATCGTCCGATTTCCTATGAACCTGAATCGTTAGATTTTATGGACCAATCGATATCGGATTGAGTCCAAAAATTGGGGAACAACATAATATGGTGGGAGGGGTCATTTGGTTCGTTTTGACTGGAATCCAATGGCTACCTGAATTGTCAGATTTCACGGACCAATCGATATCAGATTGAGTCCAAAACCTGGGGAACAACATAATAGGGTGGGAGGAGTCATTTGGGTGGGTTTTAGTGGAATCCAATGGCTACCTGAATTGTCAGATTTCATGGACCAATCACTTCCTACGAACCTACTCCATTTCAGAACGAACTTCCAAGGAACGAACGAACTTCCTACGAACCTACTCCATTTCAGAACGAACTTCCTATGAACATGAATCGTCCGATTTCCTATGAACCTGAATCGTCCGATTTCCTATGAACCTGAATCGTTAGATTTTATGGACCAATCGATATCGGATTGAGTCCAAAAATTGGGGAACAACATAATATTGTGGGAGGAGTCATTTGGTTCGTTTTGACTGGAATCCAATGGCTAAAACTATGCAATACACCAACCACTCCATTTTAGAACGAACTTCCTACGAACTTGAATCATCCGATTTCCTACGAACCTGAATTGTCAGATTTCACGGACCAATCGATATCAGATTGAGTCCAAAACTTAGGGAACATCATAATATGGTGGGAGGGGTCATTTGGTTCGTTTTGACTGGAATCCAATGGCTACCTGAATTGTCAGATTTCACGGACCAATCGATATCAGATTGAGTCCAAAACTTGAGGAACATCATAATATGGTGGGAGGAGTCATTTGGTTCATTTTGAGTGGAATCCAGTGGCTAAAACAACTCAATACACCAACCACTCCATTTTAGAACGAACTTCCTACGAACTTGAATCATCCGATTTCCTACGAACTTGAATCATCCGATTTCCTACGAACCTGAATTGTCAGATTTCACGGACCAATCGATATCAGATTGAGTCCAAAACCTGGGGAACAACATAATAGGGTGGGAGGAGTCATTTGGGTGGGTTTTAGTGGAATCCAATGGCTAAAACTATACAACACACCAACCCCTCCATTTCAGAATAAACTTCCTACGAACCTGAATTGTCAGATTTCATGGGGGGACAACATAATATGGTGGGGGGAGTCATTTGGTTCGTTTTGACTGGAATCCAATGGCTAAAACTATACAACACACCAACCCCTCCATTTCAGAATAAACTTCCTACGAACCTACTCCATTTCAGAACGAACTTCCAAGGAACGAACGAACTTCCTACGAACATGAATCGTCCGATTTCCTACGAACTTGAATCATCCGATTTCCTACGAACTTGAATCATCCGATTTCCTACGAACCTGAATTGTCAGATTTCATGGGGGGACAACATAATATGGTGGGGGGAGTCATTTGGTTCATTTTGAGTGGAATCCAGTGGCTAAAACAACTCAATACACCAACCACTCCATTTCAGAACGAACTTCCTACGAACCTACTCCATTTCAGAACGAACTTCGTACGAACCTGAATTGTCAGATTTCACGGACCAATCGATATCAGATTGAGTCCAAAACTAGGGGAACGGTATAATATGGTGGGAGGAGTCATTTGGGTGGGTTTTAGTGGAATCCAATGGCTAAAACTATACAACACACCAACCCCTCCATTTCAGAATAAACTTCCTACGAACCTGAATTGTCAGATTTCACGGACCAATCGATATCGGATTGAGTCCAAAAATTGGGGAACAACATAATATGGTGGGAGGGAGGGGTCATTTGGTTCGTTTTGACTGGAATCCAATGGCTACCTGAATTGTCAGATTTCATGGGGGGACAACATAATATGGTGGGAGGAGTCATTTGGTTCGTTTTGACTGGAATCCAATGGCTAAAACTATACAACACACCAACCCCTCCATTTCAGAATAAACTTCCTACGAACCTGAATTGTCAGATTTCATGGACCAATCGACATCGGATTTAGTCCAAAACTAGGGGAACGGTATAATATGGTGGGAGGGGTCATTTGGTTCGTTTTGAGTGGAATCCAGTGGCTAAAACAACTCAATACACCAACCACACCATTTCAGAACGAACTTCCTACGAACTTGAATCATCCGATTTCCTACGAACCTGAATTGTCAGATTTCATGGACCAATCCATATCGGATTGAGTCCAAAACTTGGGGAACATCATAATATGGTGGGAGGAGTCATTTGGTTCATTTTGAGTGGAATCCAATGGCTAAAACTTTGCAATACACCAACCCATCCATTTCAGAATGAACTTCCTAGGAACCTGAATTGTCAGATTTCATGGACCAATCGATATCGGATTGAGTCCAAAACTTGGGGAACAACATAATATGGTGGGAGGAGTCATTTGGTTCATTTTGAGTGGAATCCAATGGCTAAAACTATGCAATACACCAACCACTCCATTTCAGAACGAACTTCCTACGAACTTGAATCATCCGATTTCCTACGAACTTGAATCATCCGATTTCCTACGAACTTGAATCATCCGATTTCCTACGAACTTGAATCATCCGATTTCCTACGAACCTGAATTGTCAGATTTCATGGACCAATCCATATCGGATTGAGTCCAAAACTTGGGGAACATCATAATATGGTGGGAGGAGTCATTTGGTTCGTTTTGAGTGGAATCCAATGGCTAAAACTATGCAATACACCAACCACTCCATTTTCATGGACCAATCCATATCGGATTGAGTCCAAAACTTGGGGAACAACATAATATGGGGGGAGGAGTCATTTGGTTCGTTTTGAGTGGAATCCAGTGGCTAAAACTACTCAATACACCAACCACTCCATTTTCATGGACCAATCCATATCGGATTGAGTCCAAAACTTGGGGAACAACATAATATGGTGGGAGGAGTCATTTGGTTCGTTTTGAGTGGAATCCAGTGGCTAAAACTACTCAATACACCAACCACTCCATTTCAGAACGAACTTCCTACGAACCTGAATTGTCAGATTTCATGGACCAATCCATATCGGATTGAGTCCAAAACTTGGGGAACATCATAATATGGTGGGAGGAGTCATTTGGTTCATTTTGAGTGGAATCCAATGGCTAAAACTTTGCAATACACCAACCCATCCATTTCAGAATGAACTTCCTAGGAACCTGAATTGTCAGATTTCATGGACCAATCCATATCGGATTGAGTCCAAAACTTGGGGAACAACATAATATGGTGGGAGGAGTCATTTGGTTCATTTTGAGTGGAATCCAATGGCTAAAACTTTGCAATACACCAACCCATCCATTTCAGAATGAACTTCCTAGGAACCTGAATTGTCAGATTTCATGGACCAATCGATATCGGATTGAGTCCAAAACTTGGGGAACATCATAATATGGTGGGAGGAGTCATTTGGTTCGTTTTGAGTGGAATCCAGTGGCTAAAACTACTCAATACACCAACCACTCCATTTTCATGGACCAATCCATATCGGATTGAGTCCAAAACTTGGGGAACATCATAATATGGTGGGAGGAGTCATTTGGTTCATTTTGAGTGGAATCCAATGGCTAAAACTTTGCAATACACCAACCCATCCATTTCAGAATGAACTTCCTAGGAACCTGAATTGTCAGATTTCATGGACCAATCCATATCGGATTGAGTCCAAAACTTGGGGAACATCATAATATGGTGGGAGGAGTCATTTGGTTCGTTTTGAGTGGAATCCAATGGCTAAAACTTTGCAATACACCAACCCATCCATTTCAGAATGAACTTCCTAGGAACCTGAATTGTCAGATTTCATGGACCAATCGACATCGGATTTAGTGCAAAACTAGGGGAACGTTATAATATGGTGGGAGGGGTCATTTGGTTCGTTTTGAGTGGAATCCAATGGCTAAAACTTTGCAATACACCAACCCATCCATTTCAGAATGAACTTCCTAGGAACCTGAATTGTCAGATTTCATGGACCAATCGATATCGGATTGAGTCCAAAACTTGGGGAACATCATAATATGGTGGGAGGAGTCATTTGGTTCATTTTGAGTGGAATCCAATGGCTAAAACTTTGCAATACACCAACCCATCCATTTCAGAATGAACTTCCTAGGAACCTGAATTGTCAGATTTCATGGACCAATCCATATCGGATTGAGTCCAAAACTTGGGGAACATCATAATATGGTGGGAGGAGTCATTTGGTTCATTTTGAGTGGAATCCAATGGCTAAAACTTTGCAATACACCAACCCATCCATTTCAGAATGAACTTCCTAGGAACCTGAATTGTCAGATTTCATGGACCAATCGACATCGGATTTAGTCCAAAACTAGGGGAACGGTATAATATGGTGGGAGGGGTCATTTGGTTCGTTTGGAGTGGAATCCAGTGGCTAAAACTACTCAATACACCAACCACTCCATTTCAGAACGAACTTCCTACGAACCTGAATTGTCAGATTTCATGGACCAATCCATATCGGATTGAGTCCAAAACTTGGGGAACATCATAATATGGTGGGAGGAGTCATTTGGTTCATTTTGAGTGGAATCCAATGGCTAAAACTTTGCAATACACCAACCCATCCATTTCAGAATGAACTTCCTAGGAACCTGAATTGTCAGATTTCATGGACCAATCCATATCGGATTGAGTCCAAAACTTGGGGAACATCATAATATGGTGGGAGGAGTCATTTGGTTCGTTTTGAGTGGAATCCAATGGCTAAAACTTTGCAATACACCAACCCATCCATTTCAGAATGAACTTCCTAGGAACCTGAATTGTCAGATTTCATGGACCAATCGACATCGGATTGGGTCCAAAACTTGGGGAACGTTATAATATGGTGGGAGGGGTCATTTGGTTCGTTTTGAGTGGAATCCAATGGCTAAAACTATGCAATACACCAACCCCTCCATTTCAGAATGAACTTCCTAGGAACCTGAATTGTCAGATTTCATGGACCAATCGACATCGGATTGGGTCCAAAACTTGGGGAACGTTATAATATGGTGGGAGGGGTCATTTGGTTCGTTTTGAGTGGAATCTAATGGCTAAAACTATGAAATACACTAACCACTTCATTTCAGAACGAACTTTCTACGTACCTGAATGGTCAGATTTGATGGACCAATCGATATCAGATTGAGTCCCAAAATTGGCGAACAACATAATATGGTGGGAGGAGTCATTTGGTTCGGTTTGAGTGGAATCCAATGGCTAAAACTATGCAATACACCAACTCCTCCATTTCAGAACGAACTTCCTACGAACCTGAATTGTCAGATTTCATGGTTTGGTTCGTTTTGAGTGGAATCTAATGGCTAAAACTATGAAATACACTAACCACTTCATTTCAGAACGAACTTTCTACGTACCTGAATGGTCAGATTTGATGGACCAATCGATATCAGATTGAGTCCCAAAAGTGGCGAACAACATAATATGGTGGGAGGAGTCATTTGGTTCGTTTTGAGTGGAATCCAGTGGCTAAAACTACTCAATACACCAACCACTCCATTTCAGAACGAACTTCCTACGAACCTGAATTGTCAGATTTCATGGACCAATCGATATCGGATTGAGTCCAAAACTTGGGGAACAACATAATATGGTGGGAGGAGTCATTTGGTTCGTTTTGAGTGGAATCCAGTGGCTAAAACTACTCAATACACCAACCACTCCATTTCAGAACGAACTTCCTACGAACCTGAATTGTCAGATTTCATGGACCAATCGATATCGGATTGAGTCCAAAACTTGGGGAACAACATAATATGGTGGGAGGAGTCATTTGGTTCGTTTTGAGTGGAATCCAATGGCTAAAACTTTGCAATACACCAACCCATCCATTTCAGAATGAACTTCCTAGGAACCTGAATTGTCAGATTTCATGGACCAATCGACATCGGATTGGGTCCAAAACTTGGGGAACGTTATAATATGGTGGGAGGGGTCATTTGGTTCGTTTTGAGTGGAATCCAATGGCTAAAACTATGCAATACACCAACCACTCCATTTCAGAACGAACTTCCTACGAACCTGAATTGTCAGATTTCATGGTTTGGTTCGTTTTGAGTGGAATCTAATGGCTAAAACTATGAAATACACTAACCACTTCATTTCAGAACGAACTTTCTACGTACCTGAATGGTCAGATTTGATGGACCAATCGATATCAGATTGAGTCCCAAAATTGGCGAACAACATAATATGGTGGGAGGAGTCATTTGGTTCGGTTTGAGTGGAATCCAATGGCTAAAACTTTGCAATACACCAACCCATCCATTTCAGAATGAACTTCCTAGGAACCTGAATTGTCAGATTTCATGGACCAATCGATATCGAATTGAGTCCAAAACTTGGGGAACATCATAATATGGTGGGAGGAGTCATTTGGTTCGTTTTGAGTGGAATCTAATGGCTAAAACTATGAAATACACTAACCACTTCATTTCAGAACGAACTTTCTACGTACCTGAATGGTCAGATTTGATGGACCAATCGATATCAGATTGAGTCCCAAAAGTGGCGAACAACATAATATGGTGGGAGGAGTCATTTGGTTCGTTTTGAGTGGAATCCAATGGCTAAAACTATGCAATACACCAACTCCTCCATTTCAGAACGAACTTCCTACGAACCTGAATTGTCAGATTTCATGGACCAATCGACATCGGATTTAGTCCAAAACTAGGGGAACGTTATAATATGGTGGGAGGGGTCATTTGGTTCGTTTTGAGTGGAATCTAATGGCTAAAACTATGAAATACACTAACCACTTCATTTCAGAACGAACTTTCTACGTACCTGAATGGTCAGATTTGATGGACCAATCGATATCAGATTGAGTCCCAAAATTGGCGAACAACATAATATGGTGGGAGGAGTCATTTGGTTCGGTTTGAGTGGAATCCAATGGCTAAAACTATGCAATACACCAACCCCTCCATTTCAGAATGAACTTCCTACGAACCTGAATTGTCAGATTTCATGGACCAATCGACATCGGATTGGGTCCAAAACTTGGGGAACGTTATAATATGGTGGGACGGGTCATTTGGTTCGTTTTGAGTGGAATCCAATGGCTAAAACTATGCAATACACCAACCACTCAATTTCAGAACGAACTGCGTAAGAACCTGAATTTTCCGATTTCAAGGACTAATCGATATCGGATTAAGTCCAAAACATGGGGAACATCATAATATGGTGGGAGGAGTCCTTTGGCGTGTTTTGCGTGAAATCCAATGTCTAGAACTATGGAATACGACATTCACTCCATTTCAGAACGAACCTCCTACGAACCTGAATTGTCAGATTTCATGGACCAATCGATATCGAGTCCAAAACTCGGGGAACATCATCATATGGTGGGAGGAGTCATTTGGTTCGTTTTGAGTAGAATCCAATGGCTAAAACTATGCAATACACCAACCCCTCCATTTCAGAGTGAACTTCCTGCAAACCTAACTTGTCAGATTTCATGGACCAATCGATATCGGATTGAGCCCAAAACTTGGGGAACAACATAATATGGTGGGAGGAGTCATTTGGTTCGTTTTGAGTGGAATCCAATGGCTAAAACTATGCAATACACCAACCACTCCATTTCAGAACGAACTTCCTACGAACCTAACTTGTCCGATTTCATGGACCAATCGATATCGGATTGAGTCCAAAACTTGGGGAACAACATAATATGGTGGGAGGAGCCATTTGGTTCGTTTTGAGTGGAATCTAATGGCTAAAACTATGAAATACACTAACCACTTCATTTGAGAACGAAGTTTCTACGTACCTGAATGGTCAGATTTGATGGACCAATCGATATCAGATTAAGTCCCAAAATTGGCGAACAACATAATATGGTGGGAGGAGTCATTTGGTTCGTTTTGAGTGGAATCCAATGGCTAAAACTATGCAATACACCAACCACTCCATTTCAGAGCGAACTTCCTACAAACCTGAATTGCCAGATTTCATGGACCAATCGATATCAGATTGAGTCCAAAACTAGGGGCACAACATAATATGGTGGGAGGAGTCATTTTGTTAGTTTTCAGTGGAATCCAATGGCTAAAACTATGCAATACACCAACCACTCCATTTCAGAACGAACTTCCTACGGCCCTGAACTGTCAGATTTCACGGACCAATCGATATCGGATTGAGTCCAAAACTTGGGGAACAATATAACATGGTTTGTTTTGGGTGGAATCCAATGGCTAAAACTATGCAATACACCAACCACTCCAGTTCAGAACGAACTTCCTACGGCCCTGAACTGTCAGATTTCACGGACCAATCGATATCGGATTGAGTCCATAACTTGGGGAACATCATAATATGGTGGGAGGAGTCATTTTGTTAGTTTTCAGTGGAATCCAATGGCTAAAACTATGCAATACACCAACCACTCCATTTCAGAGCGAACTTCCTACAAACCTGAATTGCCAGATTTCATGGACCAATCGATATCGGATTGAGTCCAAAACTTGGGGAACATCATAATATGGTGGGAGGAGTCATTTTGTTAGTTTTCAGTGGAATCCAATGGCTAAAACTAGGCAATACACCAACCACTCCATTTCAGAACGAACTTCCTACGGCCCTGAACTGTCAGATTTCACGGACCAATCGATATCGGATTGAGTCCAAAACTTGGGGAACAATATAACATGGTTTGTTTTGGGTGGAATCCAATGGCTAAAACTATGCAATACACCAACCACTCCATTTCAGAATGAACTTCCGACGAACAAGAATTGTCCGATTTCGTGGACCAATCTATATCGGATTGAGTCCAAAACTTGGGGAACATCATGATATGGAGGGAGGAGTCCTTTGGTGTGTTTTGAGAGAAATCCAATGTCTAGAACTATGGAATACACCAACCACTCAATTTCAGACCAAACTGCGTACGAACCTGAATTTTCCGATTTCAAGGACTAATCGATATCGGATTGAGTCCAAAACTTGGGGAACAACATAATATGGTGGGGGGAGTCATTTGTTTGGTTTTGAGTGGAATCCAATGGCTAAAACTATGCAATACACCAACCACTCCATTTCAGAATGAACTTCCGACGAACAAGAATTGTCCGATTTCGTGGACCAATCTATATCGGATTGAGTCCAAAACTTGGGGAACAACATAATATGGTGGGGGGAGTCATTTGTTTGGTTTTGAGTGGAATCCAATGGCTAAAACTATGCAATACACCAACCACTCCATTTCAGAACGAACTTCCTACGAACCCGACTTGTCAGATTTCATGGACCAATCGATATTGGATTGAGTCCAAAACATGGCAAACATCATGATATGGTGGGAGGACTCATTTGGTTCGTTTTGAGTGGAATCCAATGGCTAAAACTATGCAATACACCAACCACTCCATTTTAGAACGAACTTCCTACGAACATGAATTGCCCGATTTCGTGGACCAATCGATATCGGATTGACTCCAAAACTTTGGGAACATCATAATATGGTGGGAGGAGTCCATTGGCGTGTTTTGCGTGAAATCCAATTTCTAGAACTATGGAATACACCATGCACTCCATTCCGGAACGAACTTCCTACGAACCTGAATTGTCCGATTTCATGGACCAATCGATATCGGATTGAGTCCAAAACTTGGGGAACATCATAATATGGTGGGAGGAGTCCATTGGCGTGTTTTGTGTGAAATCCAATTTCTGGAACTATGGAATACACCATCCACTCTATTCCAGAACGAACTTCCTACGAACCTGAATTGTCCGATTG
>NW_007362525.1:62475-72992 GCF_000346735.1 Prunus mume
AGGGGAATCCAATGGCAAAAAGCATGCAATACACCAACCACTCCATTTCAGAACGAACTTCCAACGAACCTGAATTGTCTAATTTTATGGACCAATGAATATCGGATTGAGTCCGAAAGGTGGAGAACATCATAAATACGGTGGGAGGAGTTATTTGGTGCGTTTTAAGTGAAATCCAATCTTTAGAACTTCCTGCGAACTTAAATTGTCCGATTTCGTGGACCAATCGATATCGGATTGAGTCCAAACTTGGGGAACATCATAATATGGTGGGAGGAGTCATTTGGTGTGTTTTGAGTGAAATCCAATCTCTAGAACTATGGAATACACCAACCACGCCATTTCATATCGAACTTCCTACCAACCTGAATTGTCCGATTTCAAGGACCAATCAATATCGGATTGAGTCGAAAACATGGGTAACATCATAATATGGTGGGAGGAGTCATTTGGTGTGTTTTGAGTGAAATCCAATCTTTAGAACTTCCTGCGAACTTAAATTGTCCGATTTCGTGGACCAATCGATATCGGATTGAGTCCAAAACTTGGGGTATATCATAATATGGTGGGAGGAGTCATTTGGTGTGTTTTGAGTGAAATCCAATCTTTAGAACTTCCTGCGAACTTAAATTGTCCGATTTCGTGGACCAACCGATATCGGATTGAGTCCAAACTTGGGGAACATCATAATATGCTGGGAGGAGTCATTTGGTTCGTTCTGAGGGGAATCAAATGGCTAAAACTGTGCAGTACACCAACCGCTGCATTTCAGAACGAACTTCCTATGAACATAAATTGTCAGATTTCATGGATCAATCGATATCGGATTGAGTCCTAAACTTGGGGAACATCATAATATGCTGGGAGGAGTCATTTGGTGGGTTTTCAGTTTCAAGGACCAATCAATATCGGATTGAGTCCAAAACTTAGGGAACATGATAATGTGGTCGGAGGAGTCCATTGGTGTGTTTTGAGTGAAATCCAATCTCTAGAACTATGGAATACACCAACCACGCCATTTCATATCGAACTTCCTACCAACCTGTGTTTTCCGATTTCATGGACCAATCGATATCGGATTGAGTCCAAAACTTGGGGAACATCATAATATGCTGGGAGGAGTCATTTGGTTCGTTCTGAGGGGAATCAAATGGCTAAAACTGTGCAGTACACCAACCGCTGCATTTCAGAACGAACTTCCTATGAACCTAAATTGTCAGATTTCATGGATCAATCGATATCGGATTGAGTCCAAAACTTGGGGAATATCATAATATGGTGGGAGGAGTGATTTGGTGGGTTTTCAGTGAAATCCAATCTCTAGAACTACGGAATACACCAACCACTCCATTTCATAACGAACTTCCTACGAACCTGAATTGTCCGATTTCACGGACCAATCAATATCGGATTGAGTCCAAAACGTGGGGAACGCCTTAATGTGGTGGGAGGAGTCATTTGGTGGGGTTTGAGTCAAATCCAATCTCTAGAACTATAGAATACACCAACCACTCCATTCCAGAACGAACTTCTTACGAACATGAATTGTCCGATTTCATGGACCAATCGACATTAGATTGGTTCCAAAACTTGGGGAACATCATAATATGGTGCGACAAGTCATTTGGTTTGTTTTGAGTGGAATCCAATGGCTAAAACTATGCAATACACCGACCACTCCATTTCAAAAATAACTTCCTACCAACCTGAATTGTCAGATTTCATGGACCAATCGATATCTTATTGAGTCCAAAACTTGGGGAACATCATAATATGGTGGGAGGAGTCGTTTGGTTCGTTTTGAGTGTAATCCAATAGCTAAAACTATGCAATACACCAACCACTTCATTTTGGAATGAACTTCCTACGAACCTGAATTGTCAGATTTCAGGGACCAATCGATATCGGACTGAGTCCAAAACGTGGGGAACATCATAACATGGTGGGAGGAGTCATTTGGTGGGTTTTGAGTGAAATGCAATCTCTAGAACTATGTAATACACCAACCACTCCATTTCAGAACGAACTTCCGACGAACCCGAATTGTCCTATTTCATGGAGTAATCAATATCGGATTGAGTGCAAAACTTCGGGAACATCATAATACGGTGGGAGGAGTCATTTGGTTCGTTTTGAGTGGAATCGATTGGCTAAAACTATGCAATACACCAACCACTCCTTTACAGAACGAACTTCCTATGATCCTGAATTGTGAGATTTCATGCACCAAATGATATCGGATTGAGTCCAAAACGTGGGGAATATCATAATATGGCGGGAGGGGGCGTTTGGTGGGTTTTGAGTGAAATCCAATCTCTAGAACTACGGAATACACCAACCACTCTATTTCAGAACGAACTTCCTATGAACATGAATTGTCCGATTTCATGGGCCAATCGACTTCGGATTGGGCCTACAAACCTGAATTGTCAGATTTCACGGACCAATCGATATCGGATGGAGTCCAAAACTTGGGGAACATCAGAATAGGGTGGGAGGAGTGATTTGGTACGTTTTGAGTGGAATCGAATCGCTAAAACTATGCAAAACACCAACCACTCCATTTCCGAACGAACTTCCTACGAACCTGAATTGTCCGATTTCACGGACCAATCAATATCGGATTGAGTCCAAAACTTGGGGAACATCATAATATGGTGGGAGGAGTGATTTGGTACGTTTTGAGTGGAATCGAATCGCTAAAACTATGCAATACACCAACCACTCCATTTCCGAACGAACTTCCTACGAACCTGAATTGTCTGATTTCACGGACTAATCAATATCGGATTGAGTCCGAAACGTGGGGAACATCATAATATGGTGGGAGGAGTCATTTGGTGGGTTTTCAGTGAAATCCAATCTCTAGACCTATGGAATACACCAACCACTCTATTTCAGAACGAACTTCCTACGAACCTGAATTGTCTGATTTCACGGACTAATCAATATCGGATTGAGTCCGAAACGTGGGGAACATCATAATATGGTGGGAGGAGTCATTTGGTGGGTTTTGAGTGAAATCCAATCTCTAGAACTATGGAATACACCAAGCATTCGATTTCAGAACGAATTTCCTACGAACCTGCATTGTCCGATTTCACGGACCAATCAATATCGGCTTGAGTCCAAAACGTGGGGAACAACATAATATGGTGGGAGGAGTCATTTGGTGGGTTTTGAGTGAAATCCAATCTGTTGAACTATGGAATACACCAACCACTCCATTTCAGAACGAACTTCCTACGATCCTGAATTGTCAGATTTCATGGACCAAACGATATCGGATTGTGTCCAAAACTTGGGGAATATCGTAATATGGTGGGTTGTCAGTGAAATCCAATCTCTAGAACTATGGAATACACCAAGCATTCGATTTCAGAACGAATTTCCTACGAACCTGCATTGTCCGATTTCACGGACCAATCAATATCGGCTTGAGTCCAAAACGTGGGGAACAACATAATATGGTGGGAGGAGTCATTTGGTGGGTTTTGAGTGAAATCCAATCTGCATGCAATACACCAACCACTCCATTTCAGAACGAACTTCCTACGAACCTGAATTGTCTGATTTCATGGACCAATCGACATCGGATTGGGGCCAAAACTTGGGGAACATCATAATATGGTGGGACGAGTAATTTGGTTGGTTTTAAGTGAAATCCAATCTCTAGAACTACGGAATACACTAACCACTCCATTTCAGAACGAACTTCCTACGAACCTAAATTGTCCGATTTTACGGACCAATCAATATCGGTTGGAGTCCAAAACGTGGGGAACACCATAAATGGTGGGAGGAGTCATATGGTGGGTTTTGAGTGAAATCTAATCTCTAGAACTATGGAATACACCAACCACTCCATTTTAGAACGAACTTCCTACGAGCATGAATTGTCAAATTTCAAGAACTAATCGATATCGGATTGAGTCCAAAACTTGGCGAATATCATAATATGGGGGGAGGAGTCATTTGAGGGGTTTTCAGTGAAATCTGTTGATGCTCAAAATGGTTAGGCCAAGATTGAGTCCAACTTAGTGATGAGGTGTGATGGATGATGGATGAAGGTGAGGACCTTAAGCATGTGTGTAAAGACTTGGGCAAGCGATAAATATAAAGAAGACAAGATATACGTGGTTCACCCTTAATGAATGGGCTACGTCCACGGAGAAGTATTCTCTCATTATAATGGTGTATGATTACATTTGTACATGGGGTTGGACCTGAATATAAAGATGACAAGTGAGATGCCCAGGCCAGGGATCTAGGAGAGAGTCCCTGGCCCTAGGGTCTAGCTCTGAGACCCGGATCCTCTTCTAAGTGGGGAGAGGAAGTCCCCTTTTCACATGGATACTATTCCCTATTTATAGGGAGGTGAAAGTGGGAGGTTTGTGTAGATTTCCGATGTGGGACTTTGCACAAGTCACTGTGGTGGTGACACGTGTCATGGTGTTGATGCTCTTGGTGCTAGTTGCTTTGATGCTGGATATGATCGGTTGATTATGGTGTAAACAAAATCCAATCTCTAGAACTACGGAATACACCAACCACTCCATTTCAGAACGAACTTCCTACGAACCTGCATTGTCTGATTTCACGGACCAAGCAATATCGGATTGAGTCCAAAACGTAGGGAACAACATAATGTGGTGGGAGGAGTCATTTGGTGGGTTTTGAGTGACATCCAATCTCTAGAACTACGGAATACAGCAACCACTCCATTTCAGAACGAACTTCCTACGAACATGAATTGTCCTAGTTCATGGACCAATCGACATCGGATTGGGTCCAAAACTTGGGGTACATCATAATATGGTGGGACGAGTAATTTGGTTGGTTTTGAGTGGAATCCAATGGCTAAAAGCATGCAATACACCAACCACTCCATTTCAGAACGAACTTCCTACGAACCTGAATTGTCTGATTGAGTCCGAAAGGTGGGGAACATCATAAATATGGTGGGAGGAGTTATTTGGTGGGTTTTCAGTGAAATCCAATCTTTAGAACCACGGAATACACCAACAACTCCATTTTAGAACGAACTCCCTGCGAACCTAAATTGTCCGATTTCGTCGACCAATCGATATCGGATTGAGTCCAAAACTTGGGGAACATGATAACATGGTGGAAGGAGTCCATTGGTGTGTTTTGAGTGAAATCCAATGTCTAGAACTATGGAATATACCAACCACTCCATTTCAGAACGAACTTCCTACGAACCTGAATTGTCTGATTGAGTCCGAAAGGTGGGGAACATCATAAATATGGTGGGAGGAGTTATTTGGTGGGTTTTCAGTGAAATCCAATCTCTAGAACAACGGAATACACCAACCACTCCATTTCAGATCGAACTTCCTACCAACCTGCGTTATCCGATTTCATGGACGAAACGATATCGGATTGAGTCCAAAACTTGGAGAACGTCATAATATGCTGGGACGAGTAATTTGGTTGGTTTTAAGTGAAATCCAATCTCTAGAACTATGGAATACACCAACCACTACATTGCAGAACGAACTTCCTACGAGCATGAATTGTCCGATTTCATGGACCAATTAATATCGGATTGAGTCCAAAACTTGGGGAATATCATAATATGGTGGGAGGAGTCATTTGGTGGGTTTTGAGTGAAAGCCAATCTCTAGAACTATGGAATACACCAACCACGCCATTTCAGAACGAACTTCCTACGAACCTGAATTGTCCGATTTCACGGACCAATCAATATCGGATTGAGTCCAAAACGTGGGGAACACCATAATATGGTGGGAGGAGTCATTTGGTGGGTTTTGAGTGAAATCCAATCTCTAGAACTATGGAATACACCAACCACTCCATTTCAGAACGAACTTCCTACGAGCATGAATTGTCCGATTTCATGGACCAATTAATATCGGATTGAGTCCAAAACTTCGGGAACATCATAATATGGTGGGGGGAGTCATTTGGTTCGTTTTGAGTGGAATCGAACGGCTAACTCTATGCAATACACCAACCACTCCATTTCAGAACGAACTTCCTACGATCTTGAATTGTCAGATTTCATGGACCAAATGATATCGGATTGAGTCCAAAACTTGGGGAATATCATAATGTGGTGGGAGGAGTCATTTGGTGGGTTTTCAGTGAAATCCAATCTCTAGAACTACGGGATACACCAACCACTCCATTTCATAACGAACTTCCTACGAACTTGAATTGTTCGATTTCACGGACCAATCAATATCGGATTGAGTCCAAAATGTGGGGAACAACATAATATGGTGGGAGGATTCATTTGGTGGGTTTTGAGTGATATCGAAACTCTAGAACTATGGAATACACCAACCACTCCATTTCAGAACGAACTTCTTACGAACATGAATTGTAAGATTTCATGCACCAATCGACATCGGAGTGGGTTCAAAACTTGGGGAACAACAGAATATGGTCGGACGAGTCATTTGGTTGGTTTTGAGTGGAATTCAATGGCTAAAACTATGCAATACACCAACCACTGCATTTTAGAACGAACTTCCTACAAACCTGAATTGTTAGATTTCATGAAACAATCGATATCCGATTGAGTCCAAAACTTGGGGAATATCATAATATGGTGGGAGGAGTTATTTGGTGGGTTTTCAGTGAAATCCAATCTCTAGAACTACGGAATACACCAACAACTCCATCTTAGAACAAACTCCCCGCGAACCGAAATTGTCCGATTTCATGGACCAATCGATATTGGATTAAGTCCAAAACTTAGGGAACATGATAATACAGTGGGAGGAGTCCATTGGTGTGTTTTGAGTGAAATCCATTGTCTAGAAATATGGAATACCCCAACCGCTCCATTTCAGAACGAACTTGCTACGAACCTGAATTGTCCGATTTCACGGACCAATCAATATTGGATTGAGTCCAAAACGTGGGGAACATCATCACATGGTGGGAGGAGTCATTTGGTGGGTTTTGAGTGAAATCCAATCTCTAGAACTATGTAATACAGCAACCACTCCATTTCAGAATGAACGTCCTACGAACATGAATTGTCCGATTTCATGGACCAATCGACATCGGATTGGCTCCAAAACTTGGGGGGTTCATAATAGGGGGGGAGGGGGCATTTGGTGGGTTTTGAGTGAAATCCAATCTCTAGAACTATGTAATACAGCAACCACTCCATTTCAGAACGAACTTCCTACGAACCTGAATTGTCCGATTTCGTGGACCAATCAATATCAGATTGAATCCAAAACTTGAGGAACATCATAATATGCTGAGAGGAGTCATTTGGTTCGTTTTGAGGGGAATCCAATGGCTAAAACTATGCAATACACCAACCGCTGCATTTCAGAACGAACCTCCTATGAACCTGAATTGTAAGATTTCATGGACCAGTCGATATCGGATTGAGTCTAAAACTTGGGGAACATCATAATATGCTGAGAGGAGTCATTTGGTTCGTTTTGAGGGGAATCCAATGGCTAAAACTATGGAATACACCAACCACTCCGTTTCAGAGCGAACTTCCTACGAACCTGAATTGTCCGATTTCGTGGACCAATCAATATCGGATTGAATCCAAAACTTGAGGAACATCATAATATGGTGGGAGGAGTCATTTGGATCGTTTTGAGTGGAGTCGAATGGTTAATACTATGCAATACACCAACCACTCCATTACAGAACGACCTTCCTATGATCCTGAATTGTCAGATTTCATGCACCAAACGATATCGGATTGTGTCCAAAACTTGGGGGATTCATAATAGGGTGGGAGGAGTCATTTGGTGGGTTTTCTGTGAAATCCAATCTCTAGAACTACGGAATACACCAACCACTCTATTTCTGAACGAACTTCCTACGAACCGGAATTGTCCGATTTCACGGACCAATCAATATCGGATTGAGGCCAAAACGTGGGGAACATCATAATATGGTGGGAGGAGTCATTCAGTGGGTTTTGAGAGAAATCCAATCTCTAGAACTATGGAATACACCAACCACTCCATTTCAGAACGAACTTCCTACGAGCATGAATTGTCCGATTTCATGGACCAATTAATATCGGATTGAGTCCAAAACTTCGGGAACATCATAATATGGTGGGGGGAGTCATTTGGTTCGTTCTGAGTGGAATCGAACGGCTAACTCTATGCAATACACCAACCACTCCATTTCAGAATGAACTTCCTACGATCCCGAATTGTCAGATTTTATGGACCAAACGATATCGGATTGAGTCCAAAACTTGGGGAATATCATAATATGGTGGGAGGAGTCATTTGGTGGGTTTTGAATGAAATCGAAACTCTAGAACTATGGAATACACCAACCACTCCATTTCAGAACGAACTTCCTAGGAACATGAATTGTAAGATTTCATGCACCAATCGACATCGGATTGGGTCCAAAACTTGGGGAACAACAAAATATGGTGGGAGGAGTCATTTTGTTCGTTTTGAGTGGAATCGAACGGCGAACTCTATGCAATACAACAACACCTCCATTTCTGAACGAACTTCCTACGATCCTGAATTGTCAGATTTCATGGACCAAACGATATCGGATTGAGTCCAAAACTTCGGGTACATCATAATATGGTGGGGGGGGTCATTTGGTTCGTTTTGAGTGGAATCGAACGGCGAACTCTATGCAATACAACAACACCTCCATTTCTGAACGAACTTCCTACGATCCTGAATTGTCAGATTTCATGGACCAAACGATATCGGATTGAGTCCAAAACTTCGGGTACATCATAATATGGTGGGAGGAGTCATTTTGTTCGTTTTGAGTGGAATCGAACGGCGAACTCTATGCAATACAACAACCCCTCCATTCCAGAACGAACTTCCTACGATCCTGAATTGTCAGATTTCATGGACCAAACGATATCGGATTGAGTCCAAAACTTCGGGTACATCATAATATGGTGGGGGGAGTCATTTGGTTCGTTTTGAGTGGAATCGAACGGCGAACTCTATGCAATACAACAACCACTCCATTCCAGAACGAACTTCCTACGATCCTGAATTGTCAGATTTCATGTACCCATAACATGGTGGGGGGAGTCATTTGGTTCGTTTTGAGTGGAATCGAACGGCGAACTCTATGCAATACAACAACACCTCCATTTCTGAACGAACTTCCTACGCACCTGAATTGTACGATTTCATGGACCAATCAATATCGGATTGAGTCCAATATTGGATTGAGTCCAAAACTTGGGGAACAACATAATATGGTCGGACGAGTCATCTGGTTGGTTTTGCGTGGAATTCAATGGCTAAAACTATGCAATACAGCAACCACTGCATTTTAGAACGAACTTCCTACGAACCTGAATTGTCAAATTTCATGAAACAATCGATATCGGATTGAGTCCAAAACTTGGGGAATATCATAATATGGTGGGAGGAGTTATTTGGTGGGTTTTCAGTGACATCGAATCTTTAGAACTACAGAATACACCAACAACACCATTTTAGAACGAACTCTCTGCGAACCTAAATTGTGCGATTTCATGGACCAATCAATATCGGATTGAGTCCAAAACGGGGGGAACATCATAATATGGTGGGAGGAGTCATTCGGTGGGTTTTGAGTGAAATCCAATCTCTAGAACTGTGTAATACACCAACCACTCCATTTCAGAACGAACGTCCTAAGAACACGAATTTTCCGATTTCATGGACCAATCGACATCGGATTGTTTCCAAAACTTGGGGAACATCATAATATGGCGGGACGAGTCATTTGGTTGGTTTTGAGTGGAATCCAATGGCTAAAACTATGCAATACACCAACCACTCCATTTCAGAGCGAACTTCCTACGAACCTGAATTGTCAGATTTCATGGACCAATCGATATCGGATTGAGTCCAAAACTTGGGAACATCATAATTTGCTGGGAGGAGCCATTTGGTTTGTTTTGAGGGGAATCCAATGGCTAAAACTATGCAATACACCGACCATTGCATTTCAGAATGAACTTCCTATGAACCTGAATTGTCAGATTTCATGGACTAGTCGATATCGGATTGAGTCCAAAACTTGGGGAACATCATAATATGCTGAGAGGACTCATTTGGTTCGTTTTGAGGGGAATCCAATGGCTAAAACTATGGAATACACCAACCACTCCATTTCAGAGCGAACTTCCTAAGAACCTGAATTGTCCAATTTCATGGACCAATCAATATCGGATTGAGTCCAAAACGTGGGGAACATCATAATATGGTGGGAGGAGTCATTTGGTGGGTTTTGAGTGAAATCCAATCTCTAGATCTATGGAATACGCCGACCACTCCATTTCAGAACGAACTTCCTACGAAAATGAATTGTCCGATTTCATGGAACAATCAATATTGGATTGAGTCGAAAACTTCGGGAACATCATAACATGGTGGGGGGAGTCATTTGGTTCGTTTTGAGGGGAATCCAATGGCTAAAACTATGGAGTACACCAACCACTCCATTTCAGAGCGAACTTCCTACGAACCTGAATTGTCCGATTTCATGGACCAATC
>NW_007362525.1:73078-85965 GCF_000346735.1 Prunus mume
AATACACCAACCACTCCATTTCAGAACGAACTTCCTACGAACAAGAATTGTCCGACTTCATGGACCAAGTAATATCGGATTGAGTCCAAAACTTCGGGAACATCATAATATGGTGGGGGGAGTCATTTAGTTCGTTTTGAGTGGAATCGAACGGCTAACTCTATGCAATACACAAACCACTCCATTTCATAACGAACTTCCTACGATCCTGAATTGTCAGATTTCATGCACTAAACGATATCGGATTGAGTCCAAAACTTGAGGAATATCATAATATGGTCGGAGGAGTCATTTGGTGGGATTTCAGTGAAATCCAATCTTTAGAACTACGGAATACACCAACAACTCCATTTTAGAACGAACACCCTACGAACCTAAATTGTCCGATTTCATGGACCAATCGATATTGGATTAATTTGAAAACTTAGGGAACACGATAGTACGGTGGGAGGAGTCCATTGGTCTGTTTTGAGTGAAATCCAATGTCTAGAACTATGGAATACACCAACCACTCCATGTCAGAACGAACTTCCTACGAACCTGAGTTGTCCGATTTCACGGAGCAATCAACATCGGATTGAGTCCAAAACGTGGGAAACAACATAATATGGTGGGAGGAGTGATTTAGTGGGTTTTGAGTGAAATCCAATCTCCAGAACTATGAAATACACCAACCACTCCATTTCAGAACGAACGTCCTAAGAACACGAATTGTCCGATTTCATGGACCAATCGACATTGGATTGGGTCCAAAACTTGGAGAACATCATAATATGGTGGGACTAGTCATTTGGTTGGTTTTGAGTGGAATCCAATGGCTAAAACAATGCAATACACCAACCACTTCATTTCAGAACGAACTTCCTACGAACCTGAATTGTCAGATTTCATGAAACAATCGATAGCGAATTGAGTCCAAAACTTGGGGAATATCATAATATGGTGGGAGGAGTTATTTGGTGGGTTTTCAGTGAAATCCAATCTGTAGAACCACGGAATACACCAACAACTCCATTTTAGAACGAACTCCCTACGAACCTAAATTGTCTAATTTCATGGACCAATCGATATCTGATTAAGTCCAAAACTTAGGGAACATGACAATACGGTGGGAGGAGTCCATTGGTGTGTTTTGAGTGAAATCCAATGTCTAGAACAATGGAATACACCAACCACTCCATTTCAGAACGAACTTCCTATGAACCTGAATTGTCAGATTTCATGACCAGTCGATATCGGATTGAGTCCAAAACTTGGGGAACATCATAATATGCTCAGAGGAGTCATTTGGATCGTTTTGAGGGGAATCCAATTTCTAAAACTATGCAATACACCAACCACTCCATTGCAAAACGAACTTCCTATGAACCTGAATTGTCAGATTTCATGGACCAATCGATATCGGATTGAGTCCACAACTTGGGGAACAGCATAATATGGTGGGAGGAGTCATTTGGTGGGTTTTGAGTGAAATGCAATCTCTAGAACTATGTAATACACCAACCACTCCATTTCAGAACGGACTTCCGACGAAACTGAATTGTCCGATTTAATGGAGAAATCAATATCAGATTGAGTCCAAAACGTGGGGAACATCATAATATGGTGGGAGGAGTCATTCGGTGGGTTTTGAGTGAAATCCAATCTCTAGAACTATGGAATACACCAACCACTCCATTTCAGAACGAACTTCCTACGAACAAGAATTGTCCGACTTCATGGACCAAGTAATATCGGATTCAGTCCAAAACTTCGGGAACATCATAATATGGTGGAAGGAGTCTTTTGGTTCGTTTTGAGTGGAATCGAATGGCTAAAACTATGCAATACACCAAGCACTCCATTTCAGAACGAACTTCCTACGATCCTAAATTGTCAGATTTCATGGACCAAACGATATCGGATTGAGTCCAAAACGTGGGGAACATCATAATATGCAACTATGGAATACACCAACCACTCCATTTCAGAACGAACATCCTACGAACCCGAATTGTCCGATTTCATGGACCAATCGATATCGGATTGAGTCCAAAACGTGGGGAACATCATAATATGGTGGGGGGAGTCATTTGGCGGGTTTTGTGTGAAATTCAATCTCTAGAACAATGGAATACACCAACCACTTCATTTCAGAACGAACTTCCTACGAACCCGAATTGTCCGATTTCATGGACCAATCATTATCGGATTGAGTCCAAAACGTGGGGAACATCATAATATGGTGGGAGGAGTCATTTGGCGGGTTTTGAGTGAAATCCAATCTCTAGAACAATGGAATACACCAACCACTGTATTCCAGAAGGAACTTCCTACGAACATAAATTGTCTGATTTCATGGACCAATCGACATCGGATTGGGTCCAAAACTTGGGGAACATCATAATATGGTGGGACTAGTCATTTGGTTTGTTTTGAGTGGAATCCAATGGCTAAAACAATGCAATACACCAACCACTTCATTTCAGAACGAACTTCCTACGAACCTGAATTGTCTGATTTCATGAAACAATCGATATCGAATTGAGTCCAAAACTTGGGGAACATCATAATATGCTCAGAGGAGTCATTTGGTTCGTTTTGAAGGGAATCCCATGGCTAAAACTATGCAATACCCCAACCACTTCATTTCAGAACGAACTTCCTATGAACTTGAATGGTCAGATTTCATGTACCAATAGATATCGGATTGAATCCAAAACTTGGGGAACATCATAATGTGGTGGGAGGAATTATTTGGTGGGTTTTGAGTGAAATCCAATCTCTAGAACTATGGAATACACCAACCACTCCATTTCAGAATGAACTTCCTACGAACATGAATTGTCCGATTTCATGGACCAATCGACATCGGATTGAGTCGAAAACATGGAGAATATCATAATATGGTGGGAGGAGTCATTTGGTTTGTTTTGAGCGGAATCCAAAGGCTAAAACTATGCAATACACCAACCAATGCATTTCAGAACTAACTTCCTATGAACCTGAATTGTCAGATTTCATGGACCAGTCGATATCGGACGAACTTCCTAGGAACCTGAATTGTCAGATTTCATGGACCAGTCGATATCGGACTGAGTCCAAAACTTGGGGAACATCATAATATGCTCAGAGGAGTCGTTTGGTTCGTTTTGAGTGGAATCCCATGGCCAAAACTATGCAATCCACCAACCACTCCATTTTAGAACGAACTTCCTATGAACCTGAATTATCAGATTTCATGTACCAATCGATATCAGATTGAGTCCAAAACTTGGAGAATATCATAATATGGTGGGAGGAGTCACTTGGTGGGTTTTCAGTGAAATCCAATCTCCAGAACTACGGAATACGCCAACCACTCCATTTCAGAACGAACTTCCTACGAACCTGAATTGTCCGATTTCATGGACCAATCAATATCGGATTGAGTCCAAAACGTGGGGAACATCATAATATGGTGGGAGGAGTCAGTTGCTGGGTTTTGAGTGAAATCCAACCTCTAGAACTATGGAATACACCAACCACACCATTTCAGAACGAACTTCCTACGAACAAGAATTGTTCGATTTCATGGACCCATCGACATCGGATTTGGTCCAAAACCTGGGGAACATCATAATATGGTGGGACGAGTCATTTGGTTGGTTTTCAGTGGAATCCAAAGGCTAAAACTATGCAATACACCAATGACTCCATTTTAGAACGAACTTCCTACGAACCGGAATTGTTAGATTTCATGGACCAATCGAAATCGAATTGAGTCCAAAACTTGGGGAACATCATAATATGCTGGGAGGAGTCATTTGGTTTGTTTTGAGAGGAATCCAATGGCTAATACTATGCAATACACCAACCACTGCATTTCAGAACGAACTTCCTATGAACCTGAATTGTCAGATTTCATGGAACAGTCGATATCGGATTGAGTCCGAAACTTGGGGAACATCATGATATGCTGGGGGGAGTCATTTGGTTCGTTTTGAGGGGAATCCAATGGCTAAAACTATGCAATACACCAACCACTCCATTGCAGAACGAACTTCCTACGAATCTGAATTGTCAGATTTCATGGACCAAACGATATCGGATTGAGTCCAAAACTTGGGCAATATCATAATATGGTGGGAGGAGTTATTTGGTGGGTTTTCAGTGAACCTAAATTGTAGAACGAACACTTCGGAATACACAAACAATTCCATTTTAGAACGAACACCCAACGAACCTAAATTGTCCGATTTCATGGACCAATAGATATCGAATTAAGTCCAAAACTTAGGGAACATGATAATACGGTGGGAGGAGTTCATTGGTGTGTTTTGAATGAAATCCAATGTCTAGGACTATGGAATACACCAACCACTCCATTTCAGAACGAACTTCCTACGTACCCGAATTGTCCGATTTCATGGACCAATCAATATCGGATTGAGTCCAAAACGTGGGGAACATCATAATATGGTGGGAGGAGTCATTTGGCGGGTTTTGAGTGAAATCCAATCTCTAGAACTATGGAATACACCAACCACACCATTCCAGAAGGAACTTCCTACGGACATGAATTGTCTGATTTCATGGACCAATTGACATCAGATCGGGTCCAAAACTTGGGGAACATCATAATATGGTGGGACGAGTCATTTGGTTGGTTTTGAGTGGAATCCAATGGCTAAAACTATGCAATACACCAACCACTCCATTTCAGAATGAACTTCCTACGAACCTGATTTGTTAGATTTCATGGACCAATCGATATCGGATTGAGTCCAAAACATGGGGAACATCATAATATGCTGGGAGGAGTCATTTGGTTTGTTTTGAGGGGAATCCAGTGGCTAATACTATGCAATACACCAACCACTCCATTTCAGAACGAACTTCGTACGAACCTGAATTGTCAGATTCCATGGACCAATCGACATCGGATTGAGTCCAAAACTTGAGTAACATCATAATATGGTGGGAGGAGTCATTTGGTTCATTGCGAGTGGAATCCAATGGCTAAAACTCTGCAATCCACCAACCATTCCATTTCAGAACGAACTTCCTACGAACCTGAATTGTCCGATTTTGAGGACCAATCGATATCGGATGGAGTCGAAAACTTGGGGAACATCATAATATAGTGGGAGGAGTCATTTCGTGTGTTTTGAGTGAAATCCAACGCCTAGAACTATGAAATACACCAACCACTCCATTTTAGAATGAACTTCATACGAACCTGAATTGTCCGATTTCATGGACCAATCGACATCGGATTGGGTCCAAAACCTGGGGAACATCATAATATAATCGGAGGGGTCATTTGGTTTGTTTTGAGTGGAATCCTATCTCTAGAACTATGGAATACACCAACCACTCCATTCCGGAACGAACTTCCTACGAACATGAATTGTCCGATTTCGAGGACCAATCGATATCGGATTGAGTCGAAAACTTGGGGAACATCATAATATAGTGGGAGGAGTCATTTCGTGTGTTTTGAGTGAAATCCAATGTCTAGAACTATGAAATACACCAACCACTCCATTTTAGAACGAACTTCGTACTAACCTGAATTGTTAGATTTCATAGACCAATCGACGTCGGATTGAGTCCAAAACTTGAGGAACATCATAATATGGTGGGAGGAGTCATTTGGTTCATTGTGAGTGGAATCCAATGGCTAAAACTCTGCAATCTACCAACCATTGCATTTCAGAACGAACTTCCTACAAACCTGAATTGTCTGATTTCATGGACCAATCGATATCAGACTTAGTCCAAAACGGGGGGAATATCATAAAATGGTGCGAGGAGTCATTTGGTGGGTTTTCCGTGAAATCCAATTTTTAGAACTATGGAATACACCAACCACTCCATTTTAGAACGAACTCTCTACGAACCTAAATTGTCCGATTTCATGAACCAATCGATATCGGATTGAGTCCAAAACCTGGGGAACATGATAATACGGTGGGAGGAGTCCTTCGGTGTGTTTTGAGTGAAATCTAATGTCTAGAACTATGGAATACACCAACCACTCCATTTCAGAACGAACTTTCTACTAACCTGAATTGTCCGATTTCATGGACCAATCGATATCGGATTGGGTCCAAAACTTGGGGAACTTCATAATATGGTGGGACGAGTCATTTGGTTGGTTTTGAGTGGAATCCAATGGCCAAAACTATGCAATACACCAACCACTCCTTTTCAGAACGAACTTCCTACAAACCTAAATTGTCAGATTTCATGGACCAATCGATATCGGATGGAGTCCAAAACTGGGGGAACATCACAATATGGTGGGATGAGTCATTTGGTTCGTTTTGAGTGGAATCCAATGGCTAAAAGTATGCAATACACCAACCACTCCATTTCAGAACGAACTTCCTACGAACCTGAATTGTCAGATTTCATGGACCAATCGATATCGGATTGAGTCCAAAACTTGGGGAATATCATAATCTGGTGCGTGGAGTCCTTTGGTGTGTTTCGAGTGAAATCGAATGTCTAGAACTATGGAATACACCAACCACTCCATTTCAGAACGAACTTCCTACGAACCTGAATTGTCCGATTTCATGGACCAATAAATATCGGATTGAGTCCAAAACATGGGGAACATCATAATATGGTGGGAGGAGTCATTTGGTGGGTTTTGAGTGAAATCCAATCTCTAGAACTATGGAATACACCAACCACTCCATTTCAGAACGAACTTCCTACGAACATGAATTGTCCGATTTCATGGACCATTCGACATCGGATTGGGTCCAAAACTTGGGGAACATCATAATATGGTGGGACGAGTGATTTGGTTGGTTTTGAGTGGAATCCAATGGTTAAAACTATGCAATACACCAACCACTCCATTTCAAAACGAACTTCCTATGAACCCGAATTGTCCAATTTCGTGGACCAATCGATATCGGATTGAGTCCAAAACTTGGGGAACATCATAATATGGTGGGAGGAGTCATTTGGTTGGTTTTGAGTGGAATCCAATGGCTAAAACTATGCAATACACCAACCACTTCAGTTCAAAATGAACTTCCTACTAATTTGAATTGTCAGATTTCATGGACCAATTGATATCGGATTGAGTCCAAAACTTGGGGAATATCACAATATGGTAGGAGGAGTCATTTGGTGGATTTTCAGTGAAATCCAATCTTCAGAACTATGAGATACACTAACCACTCTATTTCAGATCGAACTCCCTACGAACCTGAATTGTCCGATATCATGGACCAATCGATATCGGATTGAGTGCAAAACTTAAGGAACATCATGATACGGTGGGAGGAGTCATTTCGTGTGTTTTTGTTGATTCAATTCCTAACAACTAAAATGAGTTATTAAAAACAGCAACTTTAATTACGGACCGTTTATAGTGTAGCTTATGTAAATACGAGGTCGATCCCACGGAGAATGGTAACTTGGTTCCAAGTTAAATTACTTAGAATGCTAGAAAAACATAAAACAAAGAAACTGACTAACTAGCTAAAGGCAAGGTCGAATTCAACAATGCCTCTTGCTAATTACTCAAGGTCTGGGACAGAATCCTAGCACCACACACTCACTCGAAATGGGGGTTTTGTTGTTGAAATGAAAAGAAGAACGTGAAATGAAAGTGTTCGAAAGTAAACACTGGCAGCAATCAACAAGTTGTGAAACAAAGATTGAGAGGTGTTAGAGCCTTGGAATCTACCACTAGTCTTCCTATCCAAGTTATGAATGCATAGAAATTGACTCAAGCTTCATCAACAATAGATTATCGCATACAAGCCTATGGTATCTAGGTGCAGGATGCATGATTCTCCTAAGGCATGTGATTATGCATGGTATCTACACAACACGTGATCTCTAATATGCAACCTAAGCATGGTATCTACTTAGAATAAAGCATACAAGAGTCATTAAGCTCCTTGAAAATATGATAATCACACAAGTCCTAGAATATGGTATCTGTCCTAGTCAACCTATGGTTATTAACCCCTTGAATGATTCTTAGGCCATTCATGTGTTGCTTGTGAAAGGAGAGTAGAATTGGTGAATCTAAACCCCTTCCCAACCTGTGCTAGATGCATAAAATCCTAGTTAGCTACTCTAAGAAAACATACATCAAGCACATAATAAACTAGAGATTAACAACTTGGTAATGAAAGCAAGGAAATCAATTAACTATAAAATCATCCATAACATTGAATATTCATGACTAGGGCTTCATCCTAAGCCCAAACTAAATGGATTAGTTAGACATAACTATGAGTACAGAAAATAAGAAATACATAGATAGGATAAAGAGAGGAGAAGAACTAGATGATGGCAGCAAGGAATTCCCAGGACAGCTCCAGCTCTCTTCTCTCTTTGTGGTGAATCTGAATGTGTGTTTGAGAGTAATGGATGAAGTGAATGTGTGTGTCTGCCTATCCCCCTTGAATGAGTGAGCAGCTCTCTATTTATAGAGAGAAATTTCGTCCTCCCCTTTGGATGGTGAAGCACACCTCTCTTAGCTGCTCCCAACTGCTCCCTTCTGCCCATGCTTGCCACTTGCTCCAGCTGCCCATACTTGCCAACTGCTCCAGCTTCCAAATACATGCTTTGGTATGGTTTCTTTATGGAAAGCTTGACTTTTGTTCATCTTTCTGAGTTCCTGAGCTGATTTGACTCCCATGTATCGTCTTTGACGTGCCGAGGGCCCCCGATTTACCCAATTGGGCAGAAATTTGGATATGTGATAATAGACACCCATTGGAACAACTTCTATCAAGGATGTCTCCTCATCCGACCCGTGTAATTTGCTGAAATGAGGACTGCAAGATGACCCACGAAACTGGATTGACAAGGAGTGTGTCCCAAATTGGGTTTGTCTTTAAGCCCATATTCCTCTTATCCCAATCAGCCCTTAACAAGCATGGATTACATCAAATGTGATCTCTTGCTATCTTAACCTACAAAACAAACAAAAAGACGTAAGTGACTCAAAATAAAGAGAAACTAAGCAAAGTCGCTAAGTAAAGAAGTCATGCGAATGTATAAAATTATGAACTTATCAGTTTTGAGTGAAATCCAATGTCTAGAACTATGGAATGCACCAACCGCTCCATTTCAGAACGAACTTCCTACGAACCTGAATTGTCCGATTTCATGGACCAATCGATATCGGATTGAGTCGAAAACTTGGTGAACATCATAATATAGTGGGAGGAGTCATTTGGTGTGTTTTGAGTGAAATCCAATGTCTAGAACTATGGAATACACCAACCACTCCATTTCAGAATGAACATCCTACGAACCTGAATTGTCCGATTTTAGGGACCAATCAATATCGGATTAAGTCCAAAACGTGGGGAACATCATAATATGGTGGAAGGAGTCATTTGGTGGGTTTTGAGTGAAATCCAATCTTTAGAACTATGGAATACATCAACCACTCCATTTCAGAACGAACTTCCTATGAACCTGAATTGTCCGATTTCATGGACCAATCGATATCAGATTGGGTCCAAAACATGGGGAACATCATAATATGGTGGGACGAGTCATTTGGTTAGTTTTGACTGGAATCAAAAGGTTAAAACTATGCAATACACCAACCACTCCATTTCAGAACGAACTTCCTACAAACCTGAATTGTCAGATTTCATGGACCAATTGATATCGGATTGACCCCAAAACTTTGGGAATAACATAATATGGTGGGAGGTGTCATTTGGTTTGTTTTGAGTGGAATCCAATGGCTAAAACTATGCAATACACCAACCACTCCATTTCAAAACGAACTTCCTATGAACCCGAATTGTCAAATTTCGTGGACCAATCGATATCGGATTGAGTCCAAAACTTGGGGAATATCATAATATGGTGGGAGGAGTCATTTGGTGGGTTTTTAGTGAAATCCAATCTCTAGAACTATGGAATACACCAACCACTACATTTCAGATCGAAGTTCCTACGAACCTGAATTGTCCGATTTCATAGACCAATTGATATCGGATTGAGTCCAAAACTTAGGAAACATCACAGTTCGGTGGGAGGAGTCCTTTGGTGTGTTTTGAGCAAAATCCAATGTCTAGAACTGTGGAATACACCAACTACTCCATTTCAACACGAACTTCCTACGAACCTGAATTGTCCGATTTCATGGACCAATCGATATCGGATTGAGTCGAAAACTTGAGGAACAGCATAATATAGTCGGAGGAGCCATTTGGTGTGTTTTGAGTGAAATACAATGTCTAGAACTATGGGATACACCAACCACTCCATTTCAGAACGAACTTCCTATGAACCTGAATTGTCTGATTTCATGGACCAATGAATATCAGATTGAGTCCAAAACGTGGGGAACATCATAATATGGGGGGAGGAGTCATTTGGTGGGTTTTGAGTGAAATTCAATCTCTAGAACGATGGAATACACTAACCACTCTATTTCAGAACGAACTTCCTACGAACATGAATTGTCCGATTTCAAGGACCAATCGATATCGGATTGGATCCAAAACTTGGTGAACATCATAATATGGTGGGAGGAGTCATTTGGTGTATTTTTAGTGAAATCCAATGGCTAAAACTATTCAATACACCAACCAGTCCATTTCAGAACGAACTTCCTACGAACCTGAATTGTCCGATTTCATGGACCAATCGATATCGGATTGAGTCAAAAACTTGAGGAACAGCATAATATAGTTGGAGGAGCCATTTTGTGTGTTTTGAGTGAAATCCAATGTCTAGAACGATAGAATACACCAACCACTCTATTTCAGAACGAACTTCCTACGAACCTGAATTGTCCGATTTCATGGACCAATCGATATCGGATTGAGTCAAAAACTTGAGGAACAGCATAATATAGTTGGAGGAGCCATTTTGTGTGTTTTGAGTGAAATCCAATGTCTAGAACGATAGAATACACCAACCACTCTATTTCAGAACGAACTTCCTACGAACCTGAATTGTCCGATTTCATGGACCAATCGATATCGGATTGAGTCAAAAACTTGAGGAACAGCATAATATAGTTGGAGGAGCCATTTTGTGTGTTTTGAGTGAAATCCAATGTCTAGAACGATAGAATACACCAACCACTCTATTTCAGAACGAACTTCCTACGAACCTGAATTGTCCGATTTCATGGACCAATCGATATCGGATTGAGTCAAAAACTTGAGGAACAGCATAATATAGTTGGAGGAGCCATTTTGTGTGTTTTGAGTGAAATCCAATGTCTAGAACGATAGAATACACCAACCACTCTATTTCAGAACGAACTTCCTACGAACCTGAATTGTCCGATTTCATGGACCCATCCATATCGGATCGAGTCCAAAACGTGGGGAACATCATAATATCGTGGGATGAGTCATTTGGTGGGTTTTGAGTGAAATCCAATCTCTAGAATGATGGAATACACCAATCACTCCATTTCATAACGAACTTCCTACGAACCTGAATTGCCCGATTTCAAGGACCAATCGATATCGGATTGGGTCCAAAACTTGGGGAACATCATAATATGGTGGGACGAGTCATTTGGTTGGTTTTCAGGGGAATCCAATGGCTACAACTATGCAATACACCAACCACTCCATTTCAGAACGAAATTCCTACGAACCTGAATTGTTAGATTTCATGGACCAATCGATATCGGATCGAGTCGAAAACTTGGAGGACATAATAAAATAGTGGGAGGAGTCATTTGGTGAGTTTTGAGTGAAATCCAATGTCTAGAACTATCGAATACACCAACCACTCCATTTCAGAACGAACTTCCTACGAACCTGAATTGTCCGATTTCACGGACCAATCGATATTGGACTGCGTCCAAAACTTGGGGAACATCATAATATGGAAGGAGGAGTCATTTGGTTCGTTTTGAGTGGAATCCAATGGCTAAATCCATCGAATACACCAACCACTCCATTTCAGAGCGAACTTCCTACGAACCTGAATTGTCAGATTTCATGGACCAATCGATATCGGATTGAATCCAAAACTTTCGGGGAATATCATAGTATGGTGGGATGAGTCATTTGGTGGGTTTTGAGTGAAATCCAATATCTAGAACTATGGAATAC
The DNA here is from genome assembly GCF_000346735.1 of Prunus mume. Next base: position 85,129 of record NW_007362525.1, read on the forward strand.
ACCGACTACTCCATTTCAGAATGAACTTCCTATGAACCTGAATTGTTAGATTTCAAGGACCAATCGATACCAGACTGAGTCCCAAACTTCGGGAACATCATAACATGGTGGGAGTCATTTGGTTCGTTTTGAATGGAATGCAATCACTAAATCTATGAAATACACCAACCACTTCATTTTAGAACGAACTTCCTACGAACTTGAATTGTCAGATTTCATGGACCAATCGATATCGGATTAAATCCAAAACTTTCGGGGAATATCATAATGTGGTGGGATGAGTCATTTGGTGGGTTTTGAGTGAAATCCAATATCTAGAACTATGGAATACACCGACTACTCCATATCAGAATGAACTTCCTACGAACCTGAATTGTCAGATTTCAAGGACCAATCGATACCGGACTGAGTCCAAAACTTCGGGAACATCATAATATGGTGGGAGGAGTCATTTGGTTCGTTTTGAATGGAATGCAATCGGTAAATTTATAAAATACACCAACCACTCCATTTCAGAACGAACTTCCTACGAACCTGAATTGTCAGATTTCATGGACCAATCGATATCGGATCGAGTCGAAAACTTGGAGGACATAATAAAATAGTGGGAGGAGTCATTTGGTGAGTTTTGAGTGAAATCCAATGTCTAGAACTATCGAATACACCAACCATCAATTTCAAAACGAACTTCCTACGAACCTAAATTGTCTGATTTCATGGACCAATCGATATCAGATCGAGTCCAAAACTTAGGGAATGTCATAATACGGTAGGAGGGGTCATTTGGTTGGTTTTCAGTGGAATCGAATGGCTAAAACTATGCAATACACCAACCAC
>NW_007362525.1:95474-111061 GCF_000346735.1 Prunus mume
GGGAACATCATAATATGGTGGGAGGAGTCATTTGGTTCGTTTTGAATGGAATGCAATCGGTAAATTTATAAAATACACCAACCACTCCATTTCAGAACGAACTTCCTACGAACCTGAATTGTCAGATTTCATGGACCAATCGATATCGGATGGAATCCAAAACTCGGGGAATACCATAATATGGTGGGATGAGTCATTTGGTTGGTTTTCAGTGAAATCCAATGTCTAGAACTCTGGAATACACCAACCATCCATTTCAGATCGAACTTCCGACGAACCTGAATTGTCCGATTTCATGGACCAATCGATATCTGTTTGAGTCCAAAACTTGGGAAACATCATAATATGGTGGAAGGAGTCATTTGGTTTGTTTTGAGTGGAATCCAAAGGCTAAAACAATGCAATATACCAACCACTCCATTTCAGAAAGAACTTCCTACGAACCTGAATTGTCAGATTTCATGGACCAATCGATATCTGTTTGAGTCCAAAACTTGGGAAACATCATAATATGGTGGAAGGAGTCATTTGGTTGGTTTTGAGTGGAATCCAAAGGCTAAAACAATGCAATATACCAACCACTCCATTTCAGATCGAACTTCCGACGAACCTGAATTGTCAGATTTCATGGACCAATTGATATCGGATTGAATCCAAAACTTGGGGAACATCATAATATGGTGGGAGGAGTCATTTGGGGGGGTTTCAGTGAAATCCAATCTCTAGAACTATGGAATACACCGACCACTCCATTTCAGAACGAACTTACTACGAACCTGAATTGTCCGATTTCATGGACCAATCGATATCGGATTGAGAGCAGAACATGGGGAATTTCATAATATGATGGGAGGAGTCATTTGGGGGGTTTTCAGTGAAATCCAATCTCTAGAACTATGGAATACACCGACCACTCCATTTCAGATCGAACTTCCTACGAACCTGAATTGTCGGATTTCAAGGACCAGTCGATATCGGATTGAGTCCAAAACTTAGTTAACATCATAACACGGTGGGAGGAGTCCTTGGGTGTGTTTTCAGTGAAATCCAATGTCTAGAACTATGGAATACACCAACCATCCATTGCAGAACGAACTTCCAACGAAGCTGAATTGTCCGATTTCATGCACCAATAGATATCGGATTGAGTCCAAAACTTGGGGAACATCATAATATGGTGGCAGGAGTCATTTGGTGGGTTTTGAGTGGAATCCAATTGCTAAAACTATGCAATACACCAACCACTCCATTTCAGAACGAACTTCCTACGAACCCGGATTGTCAAATTTCATGGACCAATCGATATCGGATTGTGTTCAAAACTTGGGGAACTTCATAATATGGTGGGAGGAGTCATTTGGTTCGTTTTTAGTGGAATCCAATGGCTAAATTTTGCTATTCATTTCAGAACGAACTTCCTACGAACTTGAATTGTCAGATTTCATGGACCAATCGATATCGGATTTTCACCAACCACTCCATTTCAGAACGAACTTCCTGCGAACCAATCGATATCGGATTGAGTCCAACCAACCACTCCATTTCAGAACGAACTTCCTACGAACCCGGATTGTCAAATTTCATGGACCAATCGATATCGGATTTTCACCAACCACTCCATTTCAGAACGAACTTCCTGCGAACCAATCGATATCGGATTGAGTCCAACATTTGGGGAATATCATAGGGTCGTGGGAGGAGTCATTTGGTTGGTTTTGAGTGGAATCCAATTGCTAAAACTATGCAATACCCCAACCACTCCATTTCAGAACGAACTTCCTGCGAACCAATCGATATCGGATTGAGTCCAAAACGTGGGGAACATCATAATATGGTGGCAGGGGGCATTTGGTGGGTTTTGAGTGGAATCCAATGGCTAAATTTTGCTATTCATTTCAGAACGAACTTCCTACGAACTTGAATTGTCAGATTTCATGGACCAATCGATATCGGATTGAGTCCAAAACTTGGGGAACATCATAATATGGTGGCAGGAGTCATTTGGTGGGTTTTGAGTGGAATCCAATTGCTAAAACTATGCAATACCCCAACCACTCCATTTCAGAACGAACTTCCTGCGAACCAATCGATATCGGATTGAGTCCAAAACGTGGGGAACATCATAATATGGTGGGAGGAGTCATTTGGGTCGTTTTGAGGGGAATCCAATGGCTAAATTTTGCTATTCATTTCAGAACGAACTTCCTGCGAACCAATCGATATCGGATTGAGTCCAACCAACCACTCCATTTCAGAAAGAACTTCCTACGAACCTGAATTGTCCGATTTCATGGACCAATCGATATCGGATTGAGTCCAACATTTGGGGAATATCATAATATGGTGGGAGGAGTCATTTGGTTCGTTTTGAGTGGAATCCAATGGCTAAATTTTGCTATTCATTTCAGAACGAACTTCCTGCGAACCAATCGATATCGGATTGTGTTCAAAACTTGGGGAACTTCATAATATGGTGGGAGGAGTCATTTGGTGGGTTTTGAGTGGAATCCAATTGCTAAAACTATGCAATACACCAACCACTCCATTTCAGAACGAACTTCCTACGAACTTGAATTGTCAGATTTCATGGACCAATCGATATCGGATTTTCACCAACCACTCCATTTCAGAAAGAACTTCCTACGAACCTGAATTGTCCGATTTCATGGACCAATCGATATCGGATTGTGTTCAAAACTTGGGGAACTTCATAATATGGTGGGAGGAGGCATTTGGTTCGTTTTGAGTGGAATCCAATTGCTAAAACTATGCAATACACCAACCACTCCATTTCAGAACGAACTTCCTGCGAACCAATCGATATCGGATTGTGTTCAAAACTTGGGGGACTTCATAATATGGTGGGAGGAGTCATTTGGTTGGTTTTGAGTGGAATCCAATTGCTAAAACTATGCAATACACCAACCACTCCATTTCAGAACGAACTTCCTACGAACTTGAATTGTCAGATTTCATGGACCAATCGATATCGGATTTTCACCAACCACTCCATTTCAGAAAGAACTTCCTACGAACCTGAATTGTCCGATTTCATGGACCAATCAATATCGGATTGAGTCCAAAACGTGGGGAACATCATAATATGGTGGGAGGAGTCATTTGGTTCGTTTTGAGTGGAATCCAATGGCTAAATTTTGCTATTCATTTCAGAACGAACTTCCTGCGAACCAATCGATATCGGATTGAGTCCAACATTTGGGGAATATCATAATATGGTGGGAGGAGTCATTTGGTGGGTTTTCAGTGAAATCCGTTCTTTAGAATTACGGGATACACCAACCACTTCATTTCAGATTGAACTCCTACGAGCCTAAATTGTCCGAGTTCATGGACCAATCGATATCGGATTGAGTCCAAAACTTGTGGAACATCATAATATGGCGGGAGAAGTCATTTGGTTCGTTTTGAGTGGAATCCAATGGCTAAATCTATGCAATACACCAACCACTCCATTTCAGAACGAACTTCCTACGAATCTGAAATGTCAGATTTCATGGAAGAATAGATATCGGATTGCGTGCAAAACTTAGGGAATATCGTAATATGGTGGGAGCAGTCATTTGGTGGGTTTCAGTGAAATCCTATGTTTAGAACTACAGTATAGACCAACCACTCTATTTCAGATCGAACTTCCTACGAACCTGAATTGTCCGATTTCATGGACCAATCGATATCGGATTGAGTTGAAAACTTCGGGAACATCATAATATAGTGGGAGGAGTCATTTGGTGTGTTTTGAGTGAAATCCAATGAATAGAACTATGGAATACACCAACCATCCACTGCAGAACGAACTTCCTACGTGCCTGAATTGTCCGATTTCATGGACCAATCGATATCGGATTGAATCCAAAACGTGGGGAACATCATAATATGGTGGGAGGAGTCATTAGGTGGGTTTTGAGTGAAATCCAATGTCTAGAACTATGGATTACACCAACCAGTACATTAAAGAACGAACTTCCTACGTGCCTGAATTGTCCGATTTCATAGACCTATCGATTTCGGATTGAGTCCAAAACTTGGGGAACATCATAATATGGTGGGAGGAGTCATTTGTCTCGTTTTGAGTGGAATCCAATGGCTAAATCTATGCAATACACCAACCACTCCATTTCAGAACGAACTTCCTACGAATCTGAATTGTCCGATTTCATGGACCAATCGATATCAGATTGAGTCCAAAACTTATTGAAATCGTAATACGGTGGGAGGTGTCCTTTGGTGTGTTTTGAGTGAAATCCAATGTCTAGAACTATGGATTACACCAACCAGTACATTAAAGAACGAACTTCCTACGAACCTGAATTGTCCGATTTCATAGACCTATCGATTTCGGATTGAGTCGAAAACGTGGGGAACATCATAATATAGTGGAAGGAGTCATTTGGTGTGTTTTGAGCGAAATCCAATGTCTAGAACTATGGATTACACCAACCAGTACATTAAAGAACGAACTTCCTACGAACCTGAATTGTCCGATTTCATGGACCAATCAATATCGGATTGAGTCCAAAACGTGGGGAACATCATAATATGGTGGGAGGAGTCATTTGGTGGGTTTTGAGTGAAATCCAATCTCTAGAACTACGAAATACACCAACCACCCCATTTCAGAACGAACTTCCTACTGATAACTCATATATTTATACATTTATATCATCCATTTCTAGTCTATTTGTGATTTTTTGGGTTAAACATGTTGCGTTTTACCCTATTTTGTGTTAGTATGCAGTTGTATCTGCTTTAGGATGAAGTTGAAGGCAAAAGAAATGAAAACATGCCATTTTTGGAGCTGGTCCTTATTCAAACGTGGAAACAAGTTTTGTGACCTGTTTTGAAGTCCAAATAGAGAATCCAGGGTGAACCTAGCTTGTTTGAAGACTAAGAGCATAATGGGAAAGCAATGGGGATTTCTAGCCTGATTTGGAGGTGCCAAATAAGGCAAAAACGTGCAAAATAAAGTCTGATTTATTAGGATATCTTTGGAATATCTGGCAGCCTCTTTTACCCCATAAAAACTTGTCTTTTAGCCACTTTCACAGACCCTATTTATTTTGGATGAATTTCACAACCCTAGACATCCTTCTTTTTGTTATTCTCCCCTTTCACAAACCCTTAAACCCTAGCCGCCCATATATTTCCACCATCAAGACTCATTGCAGGAGGCTGTTCTTGGAGAAGTTCAACATCAGAATTGGTTCAAGGGTTTCCTCTCATGAATTTATTTTCATTCATGTTGTTTATTTTCGTTTTAATCTTCGTGAACGTGATGTGTAACTAAATTCATAGCTAGGGATTTCGATGTAGCCTTGTAACATTGATCTATGTTTTTAAGATAAAATATTCTGTTCATCAATCTGTTTCTTGTTTCATTCACTGAATCTATTGTTAAATTTGTTTGTCAATTTTAATGTTTGATCACCATTAGGGTTGCCTACAAAATTATCTGGCCAAGGTTATTGTAAACATCATGCTTAATCTTGGTAGACATGTGAATGAATGAAGAGAATGCTATGCAAACATCCTGCCGTGTGTTTTCTTTAGCTCTTTAAAGTTTTCTTGCATGCTAATGACTCTTAACTTGGAACCAAAGTTGAACATCCCAATTAGGTTGCAGATTAGGAGAATTTGATCAAAACCACACATCATATGGCTGATCATATATATGTAAAACGAACTCTGGAAACAGGTTGGTAGTTGAATACGGTTTAACTTAATAAACATGGAATTGGTTTTGCAATGGCGAACACGAAATCCCTGGTCTCATCCCTATTCTTCTTACATCAATATCTCATTTGCTGCTACATTATTCTTGCATTTTAAGTTATTTTTCATTTACAACACAAACTACTCTCAATTTGTCACTTTCACTTTTAGTTAGGGTTCTTTCAAAACTAGTAATTTATAGAGGTCCAATCGGTCCCTATGGTTCGACACCCTTACTTGTACCATTATACTAACCATATATTGGCACTTGGAAGGAACACAACACCTACGAACCTGAATTGTCCGATTTCATGGACCAATCGATATCGGATTGAGTCGAAAACTTGGGGAACATCATAATACGGTGGGAGGAGTCATTTGGTTGGCTTTCAGTGGAATCCAATGGCTAAAACTATGCAATACAACAACCAATCCATTTCAGAATGAACATACTACGAACCTGAATTGTCAGATTTCATGGACCAATCGATATCGAATGGAGAGCAAAACTTGGCGAATATCATAATACGGTGGGAGGAGTCATTTGGGGGGTTTTCAGTGAAATTCAATCCCTAGAACTACGGAATACACCAACCAATCCATTTCAGATCCAACTTCCTACGAACCTGAATTGTCAGATTTCATGGACCAATCGATATCGGATCGAGTCCAAAATTTGGGAAACAACATCATATGGTGGGAGGAGTCATTTGGTGGGTTTTGAGTGAAATCCAATGTCTAGAACTACGGAATACACCAACCACTCCATTTCAGAACGAACTTCCTACGAACCTTAATTGTCCGATTTCATTTACCAATTGATATCGGATTGACTCGAAAACTTGGGGAACATCATAATATAGTGGGAGGAGTCATTTGGTGTGTTTTGAGTGAAATCCAATGAATAGAACTATGGAATACACCAACCATCCATTGCAGAACGAACTTTCTACGAACCTGAATTGTCCGATTTCATGGACCAATCGATATCGGATTGAGTCCAAAATGTGGGAAACAACATCATATGGTGGGAGGAGTCATTTGGTGGGTTTTGAGTGAAATCCAATGTCTAGATCTATGGAATACACCAACCACTACATTTCAGAACGGACTTCCTACGAACCTGAATTGCCAGATTTCATGGACCAATCGAGATCGGATTGAGAGCAAAACTTGGAGAATATCATAATATGGTGGGAGGAGTCATTTGGCGGGTTTTCAGTGAAATCCAATCTTTAGAACTACAGAATACACCAACCATTCCATTTCAGATCGAACTTCGTACAAACCTGAATTGTCAGATTTCGTGGACCAATCGATATCGGATTGAGTCCAACACTTGGGGAATAACATAATATGGTGCGAGGAGTCATTTGGTGGGTTTTCAGTGAAATCCAATCTCTAGAACTACGGAATACACCAACCACTCCATTTCAGATCGAACTTCCTACGAACCTGAATTGTCCGATTTCATGGACCAATCGATATCGGATTGAGTGCAAAACTTAGTGAAATCATAATACGGTGGGAGGAGTCCTTTGGTGTGTTTTGAGTGAAATCGAATGTCTACAACTATGGAATACACCAACCACTCCATTTCAGAACGAACTTTATACGAACCTGAATTGTCCGATTTCATGGACCAATCGATATCGGATTGAGTCAAAAACTAGGGGAACAACATAATATAGTGGGAGGAGTCATTTGGAGTGTTGTGAGTGAAATCCAATGTCTAGAACTATGGAATACACCAACCACTCCATTTCAGAACGAAATTGCTACAAACCTAAACTGTCAGATTTCATGGACCAATCGAAATCGGATTGAGTACAAAACTTTGGACCAATCGATATCGGATTTTGTCCAAAACTTGGGGAACATCATAATATGGTGGGAGGAGTCATTTAGTGGGTTTTCAGTGAAATCCAATCCCTAGAAGTACAGAATACACCAACCACTCCATTTCAGATTGAACTTCCTACGAACTTGAATTGTCCGATTTCATGGACCAATCGATATCGGATTGAGTCCAAAACTTAGTGAAATCATAATACGGTGGGAGGAGTCCTTTGGTGTGTTTTGAGTGAAATCGATTGTCTACCACTATGGAATACACCAACCACTCCATTTCAGATCGAACTTCCTACGAACTTGAATTGTCCGATTTCATGGACCAATCGATATCGGATTGAGTCCAAAACTTTGGGAACATCATAATATGGTGGGAGGAGTCCTTCGGTGTGCTTTGAGTGAAATCCAATGCCTAGAACTGTGGAATACACCAACCATTCCATTTCAGAATAAACTTCCGACGAACCTGAATTGTCCGATTTCATGGACCAATCGATATCGGATTGAGTCGAAAACTAGGGGAACAACATAATATAGTGGGAGGAGTCATTTGGAGTGTTGTGAGTGGAATCCAATGGCTAAATCTATGCAATACACCAACCACTTCATTTCAGAACGAACTTCCTACGAACCAGAATTGTCAGATTTCATGGACCAATCGATATCGGATTGAGTCCAACACTTGGGGAATATCATAATATGGTGGGAGGAGTCATTTGGTGGGTTTTCAGTGAAATCCGATCTTTAGAACTAAGGAATACACTAAGCACTCCATTTCAGATCGAACTTCCCACGAACCTGAATTGTCCGATTTCATGGACCAATCGATATCGGATTGAGTTCAAAACTTGGGGGATATCATAATATGGTGGGAGAAGTCATTTAGTGGGTTTTCAGTGAAATCCAATCCCTAGAAGTACGGAATACACCAACCACTCCATTTCAGATCGAACTTCCTACGAACTTGAATTGTCCGATTTCATGGACCAATCGATATCGGATTGAGTCCAAAACTTTGGGAACATCATAATATGGTGGGAGGAGTCCTTCGGTGTGCTTTGAGTGAAATCCAATGCCTAGAACTGTGGAATACACCAACCATTCCATTTCAGAATAAACTTCCGACGAACCTGAATTGTCCGATTTCATGGACCAATCAATATCGGATTGTGTCGTAAACTTGGGGAACATCATAATATAGTGGGAGGAGTCATTTGGTGTGTTTTGATTGAAATCCAATGAATAGAACCATGGAATACACCAACCATCCATTGCAGAACGAACTTCCTACGAACCTGAATTGTCCGATTTCATGGACCAATCAATATCGGATTGAGTTGAAAACTTGGGGAACATCATAATATAGTGGGAGGAGTCATTTGGTGTGTTTTGAGTGAAATCCAATGAATAGAACTATGTAATACACCAACCATTTGATGAGTTCATAATTTCATACATTCGCTTGCCCTCTTTACTTAGTGACTTTACTTAGTTTCTCTTTATTTTTAGTCACTTACCTCTTTTTGTTTGTTTTGTAGGTTAAGACAGCAAGAGATGACATTTGATGCAATCCATGCTTGTTAAGGGCTGATTGGGATAAGAGGAATATGGGCTTAAAGACAAACCCAATTTGGGCCACACTCCTTGTCAGTCTAGTTTCGTAGGTCATCTTGCAGGCCTCATTTCAGCAACTTACCCAGGTCGGATGAGGAGACATCCTTGATAGAAGTTGTTCCAATGGGTGTCTATTATAACATATCCAAATTTCAGCCCAATTGGATAAATCTGGATCCCTTAGCACGTCAAAGACTGAACCAAGTTCACAGAAATGTCATGATTGGCTGCCGCCATCACATCTACATCCCTAGAGCCATGTGCTCAGCTTGGGCAGCCATACATGGGAGTCAAGTCAGCTCAGGAACTCAGAAATATGGACAAAAGTCAAGCTTTCCATAAATAAAAAAACCATATCAAAGCATGTATTTGGTAGCTGGAGCAGTTGGCAAGTATGGGCAGCTGGAGCAAGTGGCAAGCATGGGCAGAAGGGAGCAGTTGGGAGCAGCTAAGAGAGGTGTGCTTCACCAGCCAAAGGGGAGGACGAAATTTCTCTCTATAAATAGAGAGCTGCTCACTCATTCAAGCACGTTCAGATGAGTTCGTAGACACGTAGTGGGCTCAAATCGGAGTTGTAACGAAGAAGTTACAATCAAATGAAGTGCAGTGGCATAATCGTAAATATTTCATAGTCTAGTTTTAGTAACCCAGATTTTCTCCTCCCTCTCAAAAGCTTCATGACCGACCAACTTCTCTCCTCCACCACCGCCACCTCACACCTCTGTTCTTAGAGGCCCCAGTCCCATTAGAACTGCCTCACTTCCCTCTTCGATTCGCGACCGGTCCTAGCCTTGATCCGCCAGCGTGGTGGCTGGAATCAGCCACGAAACAGGCAGTGTTGGATAGTTTTTTAGTAAATTTTCGGGATCTCATTTAGACACCTCCGGCCACCAAATCTTTCGAATTTGGTATGCTTTTCTATCCTTTCAACATGTTCTAGCTGCTGGTTGTGTTATTTTTGAGAAATTTTTGCGTTTAAATGGTTGATTAAGCGATTGAAGTTTTGGCCGGTTTCGGCCTTCGATTCCGGCCACTTCTGGCCACTTTTTGGGGTAGGTCCAAGAACAAAAGTGGTTCCAAATAAAGTGTTTTACCTAGGGTAGGAAGCTTGGCCTTCAACCTTGAAGTTTTCCGGCCATCGAAATTTATCTAGACACCCACACGCTACCGGCGCGTGGGCAGGGTGGTGGTACGTAGGCAACCTAGAATTTCTAGGCGCAGCCGCGAGGCAAAAAAGATTGAGAAATGGTTCAGCTAAATTATTTTTAAACATGCTATTGCATTCATGTTGTTCTAAAAGTTAGAATCAGTTCCATGTGATAGAATGATTTACTTGAATTACTGAGCCCTGGGGGCAGAATGATATACTGTTGTTGTCTTGGATATAATTTAATGCATGCTGGCAGTTGGGTTATATGTATGTATATTTATGCTAATTTTATAGGTGGAAATTTTTGGGAAATGTTCAATTTACATTGGAGACTCTGCCGAATTTTCGGCATAAGTCAAACATGAGATAATTGTATTTTGAAAAGAAGGGCAAATAGGTCATTTGGTGCTGTAGTTAGATTACTTTGATTGTTTTGTTTTTGTTTTATTCATTTGTTTCTTTTCATTGGTTTTTCTTTTAGTATTCACTTTTTGTATTTAGTTGTTATCTCCATTGAAAGCACTGAATTGAGTTCCTTAGTGTGTGCATGTCCGAATCTGACCAGGAGCAAAGTTCACCTGCGCCACTTTCACCAAGAACTGCTGCTGTACGTGCTGGTTTGAGGAGGAATTATAGTTCTTCAAGCACTGATTCTAAAAGTTACGAATCTGAAGGTTCAAGCACGATGGCAGAGATTTCGAACAACAACAATAATGTTGAAGGAGGTGGTGCGCTTGTTGTCCAACCTCGAAAACCCCTGCGTGAGTTTTCCATTCCCAAAGTCACCGATCAACCTTCGTGCATCGTCTATCCTCAACTCACAGTTGACAGGTTTGAGCTTAAAAGTGGTATGATTCATCTTCTTCCAACTTATTATGGTAATACCACTGAGGATCCTTACATGCATATTAAGCAATTCTTTGAAATATGTGCTACGATCAAAATTCATGGCCTTGATGATGAGCAAATTAAGATGAGGCTATTCCCATTCAGTTTAAAAGATAAGGCTAAGTCTTGGTTATACACTTTGCCTAATGCTTCAATTCATACTTGGGATGAGCTTTCTAATAAGTTTTTGTAGAAATTCTTTCCGGCTCAAAAGACTAACAAGATTAGAAAGGAAATCCTTGGTTTCACACAAAAGGAAGGAGAAGCTTTTCATGAATGTTGGGAGAGGTACAAGGAGATGATAAGTTCTTGCCCACACCACAACATAGAGAGTTGGATGCAAATGCAATCTTTCTATGAAGGTCTGCTTGATTCCGAAAGGATGATGGTAGACGCAACAAGTGGAGAAGGACTGATGAACAAAAGAGCAGATAAGGCTTTTACTCTCTTTGAATCCTTGAGTGCTAACTCTCAACAATGGAGCCACAATAAAGGAAGAGGAGCTCCTATGAAAGCTGTGGTCTCTGAGGTAAGTACTAATAATGAGATTGCTGCAAAACTTGATGTTATGTGATCTTTGCTTCAACAGGCAGTGACTGGCCCTCTAGGAAACAAAGTAGAAGTTCAAGATCAATCTTTTGCAGAGCACATGCTAGAACAAGCAAATGCCCTTCAAGCAAGGAATCCTAATAATGATCCTTACTCAAACACGTATGGGGAGCATCATAATATGATGGGAGGAGTCATTTGGTGGGTTTTCAGTGAAATCCAATCTCTAGAAATATGGAATACACCAACCATTCCATTTCATAACGAACTTCCTATGAACCTGAATTGTCCGATTTCATCGACCAATCGATATCGGATTGGGTCCAAAACTTGGGGAACATCATAATATGGTCGGAGGAGTCATTTGGTTGGTTTTGAGTGGAATCCAATGGCTAAAACGAGGCAATACACAACCACTCCATTTCAGAACGAACTTCCTACGAACCGAAATTGTCAGATTTCATGGACCAATCGATATCGGATTGAGAGCAAAACTTGGGGAATATCATAATATGGTGGGAGGAGTCATTTGGAGGGCTTTCAGTGAAATCCAATCTCTAGAACTACGGAATACACCAACCACTCCATTTCAGATCGAACTTCCTACGAACCTGAATTGTCCGATTTCATGGACCAATCGATATCGGATTGGGAGCAAAACATGGGGAATATCATAATATGGTGCGAGGTGTCATTTGGTGGGTTTTCAGTGAAATCCAATCTCTAGAACTACGGAATACACCAACCACTCCATTTCAGATCGAACTTCCTACAAACCTGAATTCTCAGATTTCATGGACCAATCGAAATCGAATTGAGTCCAAAACTTTGGGAACATCATTATATGGCTGGAGGAGTCAATTGGTGGGTTTTCAGTGAAATCCAATCTCAATAAATATGGAATGCACCAACCACTCCATTTTAGAACGAAGATCCTACGAACCTGAATTGTCCGATTTCATGGACCAATAGATATCGGATCGAGTCCAAAACTTAGGGAACATCATAATACGGTGGGAGGAGTCCTTTGGTGTGTTTTGAGCGAAATCCAATGTCTAGACCTATGGAATACACCAATCTCTCCATTTGAGAACGAACTTCCTGCAAACCTGAATTCTTAGATTTCATGGACCAATCGAAATAGGATTGAGTCCAAAACTTGGGGAACATCGTTATACTACTGGAGGAGTCAATTGGTGGGTTTTCCGTGAAATCAATCTCTAGAAATATGGAATACGCCAACCACTCCATTTCAGAACGAACTTCCTGCGAACTTGGGGAATATCACAATATGGTGGGAATAGTCACAATTGATATCGGATTGTGTCCAAAACTTGGGAAATATCACAATATGGTGGGAATAGTCATTTGGTGGGTTTTCAGTGAAATCCAATCTCTAGAATTACGGAATACACCAACCATTCCATTTCTGAACGAAGTTCCTACGAACTTGAATTGTTCGATTTCATGGACCAATCGATATCGGATAGTGTCCAAAACTTACGGAACATCATAAATAGGTAGGAGGAGTCCTTTGTTGTGCTATGAGTGAAATCCAATGTCTAGAACTATGCAATACACCAACCACTCCATTGCAGAACGAACTTCCTACGAACCAGATTTGTCAGATTTCATGGACCAATTGATATCGGATCGAGAGCAAAACTTGGGGAATATCATAATATGGTGGGAGGAGTCATTTGGTGGGTTTCGAGGGAAATCCGATCTCTAGAACTATGGAATACAACACCCATCCATTTCAGAACGAACTTCCTACAAACCTGAATGAGTGAAATCCAATGTCTAGAACTGAACACCGTAATATGGTGGGAGGAGTCATTTGGTGGGGTTTCAGTGAAATCCAATCTCTAGAAATAGGGAATACACCACCACTCCACTTTAGAACGAACTTCCTACGAGCCTGAATTGTCCGATTTCATGGACCAATCGATATTGGATTGAGTCGAAAACCTGGGGAACATCATAATATAGTGAGAGGAGTCATTTGGTGTATTTTGAGTGAAATCCAATGCCTAGAACTATGGAATACAACACCCATCCATTTCAGAACGAACTTCCTACGAACCAGAATTGTCCGATTTAAGGGACCAATCGATATCGGATTAAGTCCAAAACTTGGGGATGATCGTAATATGGTGGGAGGAGTCATTTGGTTGCCTTTGAGTGGAATCCCATGGCTAAAACTATGCAATACACCGACCACTCCATTTCAGAACGAACTTCCTACGAACCTGAACTGTCAGATTTCATGGACCAATCGATATCGGATTGAGTCCAAAACTTGGGGAATATCATAATATGGAGGGAGGAGTCATTTGGCGGGTTTTGAGTGAAATCCAATCTGTAGAACTATGGAACACACCAACCACTCCATTTCAGAACGAACTTCCCACAAACCAGAATTGTTCTATTTCATAGACCAAACGATATCGGATTGGCTCCAAAACTTGGGGAACATCATAATATGGTGGGAGGTGTCGTTTGGTTGGATTTGACTGGAGTCTAATGGCTAAAACTATGCAATACACCAACTACTCCATTTCAGAACGAACTTCCTACGAACCTGAATTGTCCGATTTCATGGACCAATAGATATCGGATTGAGTCCAAAACTTTGGGAACATCATAATACGGTGGGAGGAGTCCTTTGGTGTGTCTTGAGTGAAATCCAACGTCTAGAACTATGGAATACACCAACCACTCCATTTCAGAACGAACTTCCTGCGAACCAGAATTGTTCGATTTCATGGACCAATCGATACCGGATTGGGTCCAAAACTTGGGGAACATCATAATATGGTGGGAGGAGTTATTTGGTTGGATTTCAGTGGAATCCAGTGGCTAAAACTATGCAATATACCAACCATTCCATTTTAGATCGAACTTCCTTCGAACCAGAATTGTCCGATTTCATGGACCAATCGATATCGGATCGAGTCCAAAACTGAGGGAACATCATAAGATGGTGGGAGGAGTCCTTTGGTGTGTTTTGAGTGAAATCCAATGTCTTGAACTATGGAATCCACCGACCACTCCATTTCATAACGAACTTCCTACAAACCTGAATTCTCAGATTTCGTGGCCCAATCGAAATCGGATTGAGTCCAAAACTTGGGGAACATCATAATATAGTGGGAGGAGTCATTCGTTGGGTTTTCAGTCAAATCCAATCTCTAGAACTAAGGAATACACCAACCATTCCATTTTAGATCGAACTTCCTACGAACCTGAATTGTCCGATTTCATGGGCCAATCAATATCGGATTGAGTCAAAAACGTGGGGAACATCATAATATGGTGGGATTAGTCATTTTGTGGGTTTTGAGTGAAATCGAATCTCTAGAACTATGGAATACACAAACCACCCTATTTCAAAACGAATTTCCTATGAACCTGAATTGTCCGATTTCATGGACCAATCGATATCAGATTGAGTGCAAAACATGGGGAACATCAGAGCGTGGTGGGGGGAGTCATTTGGTTTGAAACGACCCGACCCAAATTCTACTTTGAGATCCGGGTCGAATCCTGTTTAAAACTGACACCTGGTAACTATGGGTCGTAACTGACCAAAATGCCCTGAAAACAGTAACATAAACCCTGAGCCCCTAACTTGTGGCTGCGCTTGATAACTGTAGGCTGCCTACGTACCCTTACTGAGGGATCAAGCCACACGTAGTTCTTTTCTCTGTTCCTGACTTATAACTGGTTTGTTTATCTGTAACTGATTTCTTTATCCGTAAAACTCGTTCTAGGGCTGACATTTCTGGAGTAACCGGGACTC
>NW_007362525.1:123774-138486 GCF_000346735.1 Prunus mume
TTTCAACAAACTTTGCTTATTACTATTATTATTATTTTCTAAGCCACCTTAGGTACCCAGATATACAGATGTTGCCTTCGGATATGATGATGTCCACGGACATCCAGGTTGCCTTTGGATTTTATCAGTTGCCTTCTGTTTAGTCAGCATGCTTGACAGTTGCCCTACGAGTTCCTTGGTACCCGGACTCGTGCGGAGCCAGGAATGCGGATCAGGTTGACTACGGTCCCCTAAATCCTGCCAGTTTGCGGCTCGGGTTGACTCTGTGTCACTAAGACCTGCCCGGGGAATTGACGGATATCAGGAATTGATGGCAAACCAGGAATTGACGGAAATAGAGGGGTACACCTAAGTGGTAGTTTTAAACGGATTTTAATGCTTTACAAGGTTAATGTTAACCATGATTATGTTTGGTATATAATGCATGAATACACTGATTTCAACATGTATATGATAAAGAAAATGAGTTAGTTTTGTATAATTGTATTTTTACTGTGGGGTCCACTCACCTTTTTAATGTTTTGCGCCCCCAGGCTGTAGACGTGCATCCAAGAGCCACCACAGGACATTCTCCGCTTCCCGCTCTTCACCTAGGGTTCCTTGGTTCACAACGGTTACCTCCTTTGTAATTAAACCTGTATAGATGCTCTGAAATTGCCCTGAAACGTCTTTAACTGTTGGAACTTACTTATTTTTGTATACTGGCAGTTGGTATATATATTTAAGTACTTGTTGACAGGTGTAAATTTTGGGAACGTTCAATTTACAGGGGAGACTCTGCCGAATTTTCGGTAGAAGTCAGGATTTAAGGGAATTAAGTTTTAATCAAAAAGGGCAACCAAGTCAATTGTGTTCGGCAACCACCAGGTGTCGATCACAAACAGGGTTCGGCTCGGATTCCAAAGTGGAATTTGGGTCAGGTCCTGTCATGGTTGGTTTTGAGTGTAATCCAATGGCTAAAACTATGCAATACACCAACCATTCCATTTCAGAACGAACTTCCTGCAAACCTAAATTGTCAGATTTCATGGACCAATCGATATCGGATTCAGTCCAAAACTTGGGAAATATCATAATATGGTGGGAGGAGTCATTTGTTCGGTTTTCAGTCAAATCCAATGAATAGAACTATGGAATACACCAACCACTCCATTCCAGATCGAACTTCCTAAGAACCTGAAATGTCCGATTTCATGGACCGATCGATATCGGATTGAGTCCAAAACCTGGGGAACATCATAATATGGTGGGACGAGTCATTTGTTGGGATTTCAGTCAAATCCAATCTCTAAAACTACGGAATACACCAACCACCCCATTTCAGATCGAACTTCCTACGAACCTGAATTGTCCAATTTCATGGACCAATCGATATCGGATTGAGTCCAAAACATAGGGAACATCACAAAACGGTATGAGGTGTCATTTGGAGTGTTTTCAGTGAAATCCAACGTCTAGAACTATGGAATACACCAAACACCCCATTTCAGAACGAACTTCCTACGAACCTGAATTGTCCGATTTCATGGAACAATCGATATTGGATTGAGTCCAAAACGTGGGGAACATCATAATATGGTTGGGGGAGGGATTAGGTTGGTTTTGAGTGGAATACGATGGCTAAAACTATGCAATACACCAACCACTCCATTTCATAAAGAACTTCCTACAAACCTAAATTGTCAAATTTCATGGACCAATCGATATCGGCTTGACTCCAAAACGTGGGGAACGTCATAATATGGTGGGAGGAATCATTTGGTGTGTTTTGAGTGAAATCCAATGTATAGAACTATGGAATACACAAACCACTACATTTCAAAACGAACTTCCAACGAACCTGAATTGTCCGATTTCGCAGACCAGTCGATATCGGATTGGGACCAAAACTTGGGGAACATCATAACATGGTGGGAGGAGTCATTTGTTGGGTTTTCAGTCAAATCCAATCCCTCGAACTACGGAATACACCAACCATTCCATTTTAGATAGAACTTCATACGAACGTGAATTGTCCGATTTCATGGACCAATCGATATCGGATTGAGACGAAAACTTAAGAAACATCATAATATAGTGGGAGGAGTCATTTGGTGTGTTTTGAGTGAAATCCAATGTCTAGAACTATGGAATACACCAACCACTATATTTCAAGACGAACTTCCTACGAACCTGAATTGTCCGATTTCATGGACCAATCGATATCGGATTGAGACGAAAACTTAAGAAACATCATAATATAGTGGGAGGAGTCATTTGGTGTGTTTTGAGTGAAATCCAATGTCTAGAACTATGGAATACACCAACCACTCCATTTCAGAACGATGTTCCTACGAACCTGAATTGTCCGATTCGATGGACCAATCAATATCGGATTGAGTGCAAAACGTGAGGAACATCATAATATGGGGGGAGGAGTCCTTTGGTGCGTTTTGAGTGAAATCCAATGTCTAGAACTATGGAATACACTAACAACTCCATTTCAGAATGAACTTCCTTTGAACCTGAAATGTCTGATTTCAGGGACCAATCGATATCGGATTGGGTAGAAAACTTGGGGAACATCGTAATATAGTGGGAGGAGTCATTTGGTTTGTTTTGAGTGAAATACAATGTCTAGAACTATGGAACACACCAACCATCCATTTCAGAACGAACTTCCTACAAACCTGAATTGTCTGATTTCATGGACCAATCAATATCGGATTGAGTCTAAAACGTTGGCAACATCATACTATGGGGGGAGGAGTCATTTGCTGGGTTTTGATTGAAATCCAATCTCTAGAACTGTGGAATACACCAACCAATCCATTACAAAACGAACTTCCTACGAACCTGAATTGTCCGATTTCATGGACCAGTCGATATTGGATTGGGACCAAAACTTGGGGAACATCATAATATGGTGGGAGGAGTCGTTTGGTGGGTTTTCAGTCAAATCCAATCTCTAGAACGACGGAATACACCAACCATTCCATTTTAGATCGAACTTCCTACGAACCTGAATTGTCCGATTTCATGGACCAATTGATGTCGGATTGAGTCCAAAACTTGTGGAACATCATAATATAGTGCGAGGAGTCTTTCGTTGGGTTTTCAATCAAATCCAATCTCTAGAATTACGGAATACACCAACCACTCTATTTCAGATCGAACTTCCTACGAACCTGAATTGTCCGATTTCATGGACTAATCGACATCGGATTGAGTCCAAAACTTAGGGAACATCATAATACGGTGGGAGGAGTCCTTTGGTCTGTTTTGAGTGAAATCCAATGTCTGGAACTACGGAATAAACCAACCACTCCATTTTAGAACGAACTTCCTACGAACCTGAATTATTCGATTTCATGGACCAATCGATATCGGATTGAGTCCAAAACTTGGGGAAGATCATAATATGGTGGGAGGAGTCATTTGGCTGGTTTCGAGAGGAATCCCATGGCTAAAAACTATGCAATAAACCAAGCACTACATTTCAGAACGAACTTCCTGCGAACCTGAATTGTCAGATTTCGTGGACCAATCGATATCGAATTGAGTCCAAAACTTGGGGAACATCATAATATGGTGGGAGGAGTCATTTGGTTAGTTTTGAGAGGAATCCAATGGCAAAAACTATGGAATACACCAACCACTCCATTTCAGATCGAACATCCAACGAACCTGAATTGTCCGATTTCATGGACGAATCGATATCGGATTGAGTCAAAAACTTGTGGAACATCGAATGACTCCTCCCACTATATTATTGTGGGAGGGGTCATTTGGTTTGTTTTGAGTGAAATCCAATGTCTAGAACTATGGAATACACCAACCACCCCATTTTAGAACGAACTTCTGACGATCCTGAGTTGTCCGATTTCGTGGACCAATCAATATCGGATTCAGTCCAAAACGTGGGGAACATAATAATATGGCGGGGGGAGTCATTTGGTGGGTTTTGAGTGAAATCCAATATCTAGCACTATGGAATACACCAACCACTCCATTTCAGAACGAACTTCCTACGAACCTGAATTGTCCGATTTCATGGACGAATCGATATCGGATTGAGTCCAAAACTTGGGGAAGGGAGTCATTTGGTGGTTTTTGAGTGAAATCCAATATCTAGCACTATGGAATACACCAACCACTCCATTTCAGAACGAACTTCCTACGAACCTGAATTGTCCGATTTCATGGACCAGTCGATATTGGATTGGGACCAAAACTTGGGGAACATCATAATATGGTGGGAGGAGTCGTTTGGTGGGTTTTCAGTCAAATCCAATCTCTAGAACGACGGAATACACCAACCATTCCATTTTAGATCGAACTTCCTACGAACCTGAATTGTCCGATTTCATGGACCAATTGATGTCGGATTGAGTCCAAAACTTGTGGAACATCATAATATAGTGCGAGGAGTCTTTCGTTGGGTTTTCAATCAAATCCAATCTCTAGAACTACGGAATACACCAACCACTCTATTTCAGATCGAACTTCCTACGAACCTGAATTGTCCGATTTCATGGACTAATCGACATCGGATTGAGTCCAAAACTTAGGGAACATCATAATACGGTGGGAGGAGTCCTTTGGTCTGTTTTGAGTGAAATCCAATGTCTGGAACTACGGAATAAACCAACCACTCCATTTTAGAACGAACTTCCTACGAACCTGAATTATTCGATTTCATGGACCAATCGATATCGGATTGAGTCCAAAACTTGGGGAAGATCATAATATGGTGGGAGGAGTCATTTGGCTGGGTTCGAGAGGAATCCCATGGCTAAAAACTATGCAATAAACCAAGCACTACATTTCAGAACGAACTTCCTGCGAACCTGAATTGTCAGATTTCGTGGACCAATCGATATCGAATTGAGTCCAAAACTTGGGGAACATCATAATATGGTGGGAGTTGTAATTTGGTTAGTTTTGAGTGGGACCCAATGGCTAAAACTATGCAATACATTAACCACTCCGTTTTAGAACGAACATCGTACAAACCGATTTCGGATTGAGTCCAAAACTTGAACATCATAATTTGGTGGGTTTTGAGTGAAATCCAATTGCCAAAACTATGCAATACACCAACCACTGTATTTTAGAACGTACTACGTACGCATCTGAATTGTCTGATTTCAAGGACCAATCGATATCGGATTGAGTCCAAAACTTGGAGAACACCAGTTTCAGTGGAATCCAATCTCTAGAACTACGGAATAAACCAATCACTCCATTTCTGATCGAACTTCTTACGAACCTGAATTGTTCGATTTCATGGACCAATCGATATCGGATTGAGTCAAAAACTTGATGAACATCGTAATATAGCGGCAGGAGTCATTTGGTGTGTTTTGAGTGAAATCCAATGTCTAGAACTATGGAATACACCAACCACTCCATTCAGAATGAACTTCCTACGAACTTGAATTGTCCTATTTCATGGTCCAATCGTTATCGGATTGAGTTCAAAATTTAGGGAACATCATAATACGGTGGGAGGAGTCCTTTGGTGTGTTTTGAGTGAAATCCAATGTCTAGGACTATGGAATACACCAACCACTCCATTTCAGAACGAACTTCCTACGAACCTAAATTGTCCGATTTCATGGACCAATCGATATCGGATTGAGTCGAAAACTTGGGGAACACAGTAATATAGTGGGAGTAGTCATTTGATGTGTTTTGAGTGAAATCCAATGTCTAGAACTATGGAATACACCAACCACTCCATTTCAGAACGAACTTCCTACGAACCTAAATTGTCCGATTTCATGGACCAATCGATATCGGATTGAGTCGAAAACTTGGGGAACACAGTAATATAGTGGGAGTAGTCATTTGATGTGTTTTGAGTGAAATCCAATGTCTAGAACTATGGAATACACCAACCACTCCATTTCAGAACGAACTTCCTACGAACCTAAATTGTCCGATTTCATGGACCAATCGATATCGGATTGAGTCGAAAACTTGGGGAACACAGTAATATAGTGGGAGTAGTCATTTGATGTGTTTTGAGTGAAATCCAATGTCTAGAACTATGGAATACACCAACCACTCCATTTCAGAATGAACTTCCTACGAACCTGAATTGTCCGATTTCACGGACCAATCGATATCGGATTGAGTCCAAAACTTAGGGAACATCACAATATGGTGGGAGGAGTGCTTTGGGGTGTTTTGAGTGAAATCCAATGTCTAGAACAACGGAATACGCTAACCACACCATTTCAAAGCGAACTTCCTACGAACCTGAATTGTTCGATTTCATAGGCCAATCGATATCGGATTGAGTCGAAAACAAGGGGAAAATAATAGTATAGTGGGAGGATTCATTTTGGTGTGTTTTGATTGAAATCCAATGTCTAGAACTATGGAATACACCAACCACTCCACTTCAGAACGAATTGCATACGAACCTGAATTTTCCGATTTCGAGGACCAATCGATAACGGATTGAGTCCAAAACTTGGGGAACAACATAATATGGTGGGAGGAACCATTTGGTTATTTTTGTGTAGAATGCAATGGCTAAAACTATGCAATACACCAACCGCTTCATTTCAAACCGAACTTCCTACGAACCTGAATTGTCAAATTTCATGGACCAATCGATATCGGATGGAGTCCAAAACTTGGGGAATATCATAATATGGTGGGAGGAGTCATTTGGTGGGTTTTCAGTGAAATCAAATCTCTAGAACTATGGAATACACCAACCACTCCATTTCAGATCGAACTTCCTACGAACCCGAATTGTCTGATTTCAAGGACCAATCGATATCGGATTGAGTCCAACAGTTAGGGAACATCATAATACGGTGGGATGAGTCATTCGGTGTGTTTTGAGTGAAATACAATGTCTAGAACTATGGAACACACCAACCATCCATTTCAGAACGAACTTCCTACGAACCTGAATTGTCAGATTTCATGGACCAATCGATATCGGATTGAGTCCAAAACTTGGGGAACATCATAATACGGCGGAGGAGTCATTTTTTGGATTTTCAGTGAACTCCAATCCCTAGAACTCTGGAATACGCGAACCACTCCATTTCAGAACGAACTTTCCACGAACCTGAATTGTCCGATTTCGTGAACCAATCGATATCGGATTGAGTGCAAAATGTGGGGAATATCATAATATGGTGGGAGGAGTCATTTGGTGGGTTTTCAGTGAAATCCAATCTCTAGAGCTACGGAATACACCAACCACTCCATTTCAGATCAAACTTCCTACGAACCTGAATTGTTCCGATTTCATGGACCAACCGATATCGGATTGAGTCCAGAACGTAGGTAACATCATAATACGGTGGGAGGAGTGCTTTGGTGTGTTTTGAGTGAAATCCAATGTCTAGAACTATGGAATACGCCAACCAAACCATTTCAGAGCGAACTTCCTACGAAGCTGAATTGTCTGATTTCAAGGACCAATCGATATCGGATTGAGTCGAAAACTTGGGGAAAATAATAGTATAGTGGGAGGAGTCATTTGGTGTGTTTTGATTGAAATCCAATGTCTAGAACTATGGAATACACCAATCACTCCACTTCCGAATGAACTGCATACGAACCTGAATTTTCCGATTTCAAGGACCAATCGATAACGGATTGAGTCCAAAACTGGGGGAACAACATAATATGGAGGGAGGAGCCATTCGGTTAGTTTTGTGTAGAATCCAATGGCTAAAACTATGCAATACACCAACCACTTCATTTCAGAACGAACTTCCTACGAACCTGAATTGTCAAATTTCATGGACCAATCGATATCGGATTGAGTCCAAAACTTGGGGAATACCATAATATGGTGGGAGGAGTCATTTGGTGGGTTTTCAGTGAAATCCAATCTCTAAAACTATGTAATACACCAACCACTCCATTTCAAATCGAACTTCCTACGAACCTGTAGTGTCGGATTTCGTGGACTAATCGATATCTGATTGAGTCCAAAACTTAGGGAACATCATAATACGGTGGGAGGAGTCCTTTGTTTTGTTTTGAGTGAAATCCAATGTTTAGAACTATGGAATACACCAACCACTCCATTTCAGAACGAATGTCCTACGAACCTGAATTGTCCGATTTCATGGACCAATGGATATCGGATTGAGTCGAAAACTTGGGGAACATCATACTATTGTGGGAGGAGTCGTTTGGTGAGTTTTGAGAGAAATCCAACGTCTAGAACTACAGAACACACCAACCACCAATTTCGGTACGAACTTCCTACGAACCTGAATTGTCCGATATCATGGACCAATTGATATCGGATTGAGTCCAAAACTTAGGGAATGTCATAATATGGTCGGAGGAGCCATTTGGTTATTTTTGAATGCAATCCAATGGCTAAAACTACGCAATACACCAGGCACTCAATTTCAGAACGAACTTCTGACGAACCTGAATTGTCAGATTATATGGACCAATCGATATCGGATTGAGTCCAAAACATGGGGAACGTCATAATATGGTGGGAGGAGTCATTTGGTTAGTTTTGAGAAGAATCCAATGGCCAAAACTATGCAATACACCAACCACTCCATTTCAGAACGAACTTTCTACGAACCTGAATTGTCAAATTTCGTGGACTAATCGATATTGGAATGAGTCCAAAACTTGGGGAACATCATAATAGGGTGGAAGGAGTCATTTGGTTAGTTTTGAGAGGAATCCAATGGCAAAAACTATGCAATACACCAACCACTCCATTTCAGTACGAACTTCCTACAAACCTGAATTATCAAATTTCATGTACTAATCGATATCGGATTGAGTCCAAAACTTGGGGAACATCGTAATATGGTGGGAGGAGGCATTTGGTGGGTTTTCAGTGAAATCCAATCTCTAGAACTACGGAATACACCAACCACTCCATTACGAACCTGAATTGTCCGATTTCATGTACTAATCGATATCGGATTAAGTCCAAAACTTGGGGAACATCATAATAAGGTGGAAGGCGTCATTTGGTTAGTTTTGAGAGGAATCCAATGGCAAAAACTATGCAATACACCAACCACTCCATTACGAACCTGAATTGTCCGATTTCATGGACCGATCGATATCGGATTGAGTCGTAAACTTCGGGAACATCATAATATAGTGGGAGGAGTCATTTGGTGTGTTTGGAGTGAAATCCAGTGTCTAGGACTATGAAATACACCAACCACTCCATTTCAGAACGAACTTTCTACGAACCGGAATTGTCAAATTTCATGGACTAATCGATATCGGATTGAGTCCAAAACTTGGGGAACATCATAATAAGGTGGAAGGCGTCATTTGGTTAGTTTTGAGAGGAATCCAATGGCAAAAACTATGCAATACACCAACCACTCCATTTCAGAACGAACTTCCTACGAACCTGAATTGTCCGATTTCATGAACCAATCAATATCGGATTGAGTCCAAAACGTGGGGAACATCGTAATATTGTGGGAGGAGTCATTTGTTGGGTTGTCCGTCAAATCCAATTTCTAGAACTACGGAATACACCAACCACTCCATTTCATATCGAACTTCCTACAAACCTGAATTGTCAGATTTCATGGACCAGTCGATATCGGATTCAGTCGAAAACTTGGGGAACATCAAAATATGGTGGGAGGTGTCATTTGGTGTATTTTGAGTGAAATCCAATGTCTAGAACTATGGAATACAGCAACTATCCATTTCAGTACGAACTTCCAACGAACATGAATTGTCCATTTTCATGGACCAATCGATATCGGATTGAGTCCAAAGTTTGATGAACATCATGATATGGTGGGAGGAGTCATTTGGTTGGCTTTGAGTGGAATCCAATGGTTAAAACTATGCAATACACCAACAACTCCATTTCAGAATGAAATTTCTATGAAACTGAATTGTCAGATTTCGTTGACCAATCAATATCGGACTGAGTCCAAAACTTGGGGAACATCATAATATGGTGGGAGAAATCATTTGATTCGTTTTGAGTGGAATCGAATGGCTAGAACTATGTAATACACCAACCACTCCATTTCAGAACGAACTTCCTACGAAGCTGAATTGTCTGATTTCATGGACCAATCGATGTCGGATTGAGTCCAAAACTTGGGGAACATCATAGTACGGCGGAGGATTCATTTTTTGGATTTTCAGTGAACTCCAATCCTTAGAACTCTGGAATACGCGAACCGCTCCATTCAGAACGAACTTCCTACGAACCTGAATTGTCAGATTTCATGGACCAATCGATATCGGATTGAGTCCAGAACTTGGGGAACATCATAATATGGTGGCAGGAGTGATTTGGTTCGTTTTGAGTGGAATCCAGTGGCCAAAACTATGCAATACATCAACCACTCCATTTCAGAATGTACTTCCTGCAAACCTGGGGAACATCATGGACCAATCGATGTCGGATTGAGTCCAAAACTTGGGGAACATCATAGTACGGCGGAGGATTCATTTTTTGGATTTTCAGTGAACTCCAATCCTTAGAACTCTGGAATACGCGAACCGCTCCATTCAGAACGAACTTCCTACGAACCTGAATTGTCCGATTTCGTGGACCAATTGATATCGGATTGAGTCCAAAACATGGGGAATATCATAACACGGTGGGAGGAGTCATTTGGTGGGTTTTCAGTGAAATCCAATCTCTAGAACTACGGAATACACCAACCACTCCATTTCAGATCAAACTTCCTACGAACCTAAATTGTTCCGATTTCATGGACCAATCGATATCGGATTGAGTCCAAAACTTAGGGAACATCATAATATAGTGGGAGGAGTGCTTTGGTGTGTTTTGAGTGAAATCCAATGTCTAGAACTATGGAATATGCCAACCACACCATTTCAGAGCGAACTTCCTACGAACCTGAATTGTCTGATTTCATGGACCAATCGATATCGGATTGAGTCGAAAATTTGGGGAAAATAATAGTATAGTGGGAGGAATCATTTGGTGGGTTTTCAGTGAAATCCAATCTCTAGAACTATGTAATACACCAACCACTCCATTTCAGATCGAACTTCCTACGAACCTGAATTGTCGGATTTCGTGGACCAATCGATATCTAATTGAGTCCAAAACTTAGGGAACATCATAATACGGTGGGAGGAGTCCTTTGTTATGTTTTGAGTGAAATCCAATGTCTAGAACTGTGGAATACACCGACTACTCCACTTCAGAACGAATTTCCTACGAACCTAAATTGTCCGATTTCATGGACCAATGGATATCTGATTGAGTCGAAAAGTTGGGAACGTCATAATATAGTGGGAGGAGTCATTTGGTGTGTTTTGAGTGAAATCCAACGTCTAGAACTACGGAACACACCAACCATCAATTTCGGAACGAACTTCCTACGAATGTGAATTGTCCGATATCATGGACCAATTGATATCAGATTGAGTCCAAAACTTAGGGAATGTCATAATATGGTGGGAGGAGTCATTTGGTTGGTTTTGAATGGAATCCAATGGCTAAAACTACGCAATACACCAGGCACTCAATTTCAGAACGAACTTCTGACGAACCTGAATTGTTAGATTATATGGACGAA
The DNA here is from genome assembly GCF_000346735.1 of Prunus mume. Next base: position 135,315 of record NW_007362525.1, read on the forward strand.
TCGACATCGGATTGAGCCCAAAACATGGGGAACATCATAATAGGGTGGGAGGAGTCATTTGGTTAGTTTTGAGTGTCCGATATCGTGGACCAATTGAATTCGGATTGAGTCCAAAACTTAGGGAATGTCATAATATGGTGGGAGGAGTCATTTGGTTGGTTTTGAATGGAATCCAATGGCTAAAACTACGCAATACACCATGCACTCCATTTCAGAACGAACTTCTGACGAACCTGAATTGTCAGATTATATGGACCAATCGATATCGGATTGAGTCCAAAACGTGGGGAACATCATAATAGGGTGGGAGGAGTCATTCGGTTAGTTTTGAGAAGAATCCAATGGCTAAAACTATGCAATACACCGACCACACCATTTCAGAGCGAACTTCCTACGAACCTGAATTGTCTGATTTCATGGACCAATTGATATCGGATTGAGTCGAAAATTTGGGGAAAATAATAGTATAGTGGGAGGAGTCATTTGGTGTGTTTTGATTGAAATCCAATGTCTAGAACTATGGAATACACCAATCACTCCACTTCCGAATGAACTGCATACGAACCTGAATTTTCCGATTTCAAGGACCAATCGATAACGGATTGAGTCCAAAACTGGGGGAACAACATAATATGGAGGGAGGAGCCATTTGGTTAGTTTTGTGTAGAGTCCAATGGCTAAAACTATGCAATACACCAACCACTTCATTTCAGAACGAACTCCCTACGAACCTAAATTGTCAAATTTCATGGACCAACCGATATCGGATTGAGTACAAAACTTGGGGAATACCATAATATGGTGGGAGGAGTCATTTGGTGGGTTTTCAGTGAAATCCAATATCTAGAACTATGTAATACACCAACCACTCCATTTCAGATCGAACTTCCTACGAACCTGAATTGTCGGATATCGTGGACCAATGGATATCTGATTGAGTCGAAAACTTGGGAACATCATAATATAGTGGGAGGAGTCATTTGGTGTGTTTTGAGTGAAATCCAACGTCTAGAACTATGCAATACACCGACCACTCCATTTCAGAACGAACTTCCTATGAACCCGAATTGTCAGATTTCATGGACCAATCGATATCGGATTGAGTCCAAAACTTGGGGAACATCATTATAGGGTGGGAGGAGTCATTTGGTTGGTTTTGAGTGGAATCCAATGGCTAAAACTACGCAATACACCTATCACTGAATTTCAGAACGAACTTCCTACGCACCTGAATTGTCAGATTTCATGGACCAATCGATATCGGATTGAGTCCAAAACTTGGGGAACATCATAATAGGGTGGGAGGAGTTATTTGGTTAGTTTTGAGAGGAATCCAATGGCAAAAACTATGCAATACACCAACCACTCCATTTCAGAACGAACTTCCTACGAATCTGAATTGTCAAATTTCATGGACTAATTGATATCGGATTGAGCCCAAAACTTAGGGAACATCATAATACGGTGGGAGGAGTCCTTTGGTGTCTTTTGAGTGAAATCCAATGTTTATAACTGCGGAATACACCAACCATTCCATTTCAGAACGAACTTCCTACGAACCTGAATTGTCTGATTTCGTGGACCAATCGATATCGGATTGAGTCGAAAAGTTGGGGAACATCGTAATATAGTGGCAGGAGTCATTTGGTGAGTTTTGAGTGAAATCCAATGTCTAGAACTATGGAATACACCAACATCTCCAATTTAGAACGAACTTCCTACGAACCTGAATTTTCTGATTTCAAGGACCATTATATAACGGATTGAGTCCAAAACGTGGGGAACATCATAATATGGTGGGAGGACTCATTTGGTGGGTTTTGAGTGAAATTCAATGTCTAGAACTATGGAATACACCGACCATTCCATTTCAGAACGAACTTCCTACGAACCTGGATTGTCCGATTTCATGGACCCATCGATATCGGATTGAGTCCAAAACTTGGGGAACAACATAATATGGTGGGAGGAGTCATTTGGTTTGTTTTGAGTGGAATCCAATGGCTAAAACTATGCAATACACCAACCATTCCATTTCAGAACGAAGTTCCTACGAACTTGAATTGTCAAATTTCATGGACCAATCGATATCGGATCGAGTCGAAAACTTGGGGAACAACATAATATAGTGGGAGGAGTCATTTGATACGTTTTGAGTGGAAATCCAATATCTAGAACTATGGAACACACCAACCACTCCATTTCAGAACGAACTTCCTACGAACCTGAATTGTCCGATTTCATGGACCAATCCATATCGGATTGAGTCCAAAACCTGGGGAACATCATAACATGGTGGGAGGACTCATTTGGTTGGTTTTGAGTGGAATCCAATGGCCAAAACTGTGCAATACACCAACCATTCCATTTCAAAACGAACCTCCTACGAACCTGAATTGTCAGATTTCATGGACCAATCGATATCAGATTGAGTCCAAAACTTGGGGAACATCATAATCTGGTGGGAGTGGTCATTTGGTTTTGTTTTGAGTGGAATCCAATGGCTAAAACTTTGCAATACACCAACCAATCCATTTCAGAATGAAATTCCTACAAACCTGAATTGTCAGATTTCATGGACCAATCGATATCAGATTGAGTCCAAAACTTGGGAAACATCATAATATGGTGGGAGGAGTCATTTGGTTCGTTTTGAGAGGAATCCAATGGCTAAAACTATGAAATACGCCAATCACTCCGTTTCAGAACGAACTTCCAACAAACCTGAATTGTCCGATTTCATGGACTAATCGATATCGGATTGAGTCCAAAACTCTGGGAACATCATAATATGGTGGGAGGAGTCATTTGTTGGGTTTTCAGTCAAATCCAATCTCTAGAACTACGGAATACACCAACCAGTCCATTTCATATCGAACTTCCTGAAACCTGAACTGTCCGGTTTCAGGGACCAGTCGATATCGGATTGGGTCAAAAACTTGGGGAACATCATAATATGGTGGGAGGAGTCATTTGGCGTATTTTGAGTGAAATCCAATGTCTAGAACTATAGAATACAGCCACCATCCGTTTCTGAACAAACTTCCTATGATCCTGAATTGTCCGATTTCATGGACCAATCGATATCGGATTGGGGCCAAAACTTGGGGAACATCATAATATGGTGGTAGGAGTAATTTCGTTGGTTTTGAGTGGAATCCAATGGCTAAAA
>NW_007362526.1:23594-33723 GCF_000346735.1 Prunus mume
CAAATCTGGAATTTTCTCAAGCCACCCAAACCTCTCTTCTGTTCATCTTTCTTCTTCTTAGGATAGGGCTCGCACTGATATTTCCTCCGTAAGAAACCCACGCTGTTTTCTCTCTCTCAAATTGCTAAACTTGTGAAAGCTTAGCTCCCATGCCACATGCTCCTCAAGCTAAGCCATTAATGAAATCCTCATGCTTATTTGGGTGTTAGTGAAGTGATCCTGAGAGTGTTCTTTTAAAATCTCATTAGATTTTCTAAAAACTCTCTTGGGAGCTTGTTTTTCGAACCCAGGCATTTGGGGGATTTTTGCTCGTTGCCTTCTCACAGCAGCCCAGGCCCATTCGTCAGGCTGCTGGAACAAAAAAACCCCCTACAACCCTATATGAATACAGTGACTGAATTTTTTCTTCAATTTAAAATATTTACACTAGTGGATACCACAAAATCTTATGTTATATTTAACGAAAGTATAGATAAACTCTTAATTGTTAGACGACGGTTTTTTTTATAAAAAGCGTCATCTTTACATACAATAGATGACAGTTTTTTTTATAAAAAGCATCATCTTACGTAAAACAAACGACGGTTTTTATGAAAAGAGTAATCTTTACGTACAATAGACGACGATTTTTTTTTATAAAAAGCGTCATCTTTATATACAATAGACGACGGTTTTTAAAAAAAAGCGTCATCTTTACATACAATAGACGACGGTTTTTATAAAAAGCGTCATCTTTACATACAATAAACGACGGTTTTTATTAAAATCGTCATCTTTACATACAATAAATGACGGTTTTTTAAAAGCGTCATCTATACATACAATAGACAACCGTTTTTATAAAAAGCATTATCTTTACATACAATAGACAACGTTTTTTATAAAAAACGTCATCTTTACATACAATAGACGACGGTTTTTATAAAAAGCGTCATCTTTACATACAATAGACGACGGTTTTTATAAAAAGCCTCATCTTTACGTACAATAGACGACCTTTTTTTTATTTATAAAAAGCGTCATCTTTACATATAGTAGACAACTTTTTTTATAAAAAACGTCATCTTTACATACAATAGACGACGGTTTTTATAAAAAGCATCATCTTTACATACAATAGACGACGACTTATAAAAAGAGTCATCTTTACATACAATATATGACGGTTTTTATAAAAAACGTCATCTTTACATACGATAGACGACGGTTTTTATCAAAAGCGTCATCTTTACATATAATAGACGACGGTTTTTATCAAAACAACCACGTCTTTACCAAAAAAATGACACTTGATTTTTAAAAGATGATGTTTGTCATACCTGCTGTCGTTATTTTTTGGTCAGATTTTAACTTTGAAGAAAACCTTTTTAATAAGACGACATTTTTTTATTTGTGTGCGTCGTTATAAAAAAATATTCAACAGTATCTCCGGTTTTTAGTTGTTTAAGTCATTTATCCACGACGGTTTTTTGTTACCGTCATCTTTTTAAATACAACGACGGTTTTTTCTTCTACCGTCGTCTTTTTCTGGTCATCTTTTTCACTTTTTGTAGTAGTGATTGAAACTCTTAACACACCTCCTCAACGTAACCCTAGCGTTATAGACACTCCACGTGGTGTCAACGTCAACCAAAACATTAACGCAAATCTGGGAGTGTTTATGTAAAGAAACGCTTATGGTCATAACTACTTTTGCTATAAGCTTTTCTATTAGGAGCACAACGACATTTTTACCAAAAACTCTGAAATTCTAAAATGTGGTGTTATATCTTTATGTGGAAGGGCTTTTAGCCTTCTATGTTAAATACTCATCATTGAGACCAAAGGTTATGTTTGTTTTTCTTGTTGTTGACTTGTCTTTTTTAATTCCCATTTTTAATTTCTAGGCAAGAATGAAAAGCCAATTAACTATTCATTTTTTCCTAGATAAAATAGACAAACCAAGTAGGCAGAACAAGTTTTAAAGCTCAGAGAGGAGATAGTACAGAAGCTGACAGCTTGTAGCCTTGTACATTTCTCCATAACGATTAACGAAGTCATAGGACCGACCGAACAAGGCACCCCCATCATCTTGTATATATAGTCTAATCTGTATGGTTAATGGCTATAAGCAAAAAAGGGTAAATCTCTCTGCTATCAAAAGTCAAGGGCTTGTCATGGCTTCTCAGATCACATTGGCAATGTTTACTCTGTGTTTTGCCCTACTAGTTGTGCTTGGTTCTGCAGCTGACATGCCAGGCATGCCCGGTATGGGGGCAGCTACCCCTGCAGCGCCACCCTCTGGCGGTGGCTTCACATGTCCATCAATGGCTGTTGCCTTCTTTGCTTTGGTTGCTGCCTTTGTTGCCTAGAGGAGGAAGAAGCTCTGATCGCTGCCTCTGTTAATCTTACAGTTAGTCTCAGCTTATGGTTTCGTTTGTAATCTGGATTATGTAATTGTCAGCATGGTATGTTTGGAATTTCACATGTCATAGTTTCTGTTTAATATGTTTTTGTGATGTTGGTTGGAATTTTGTAATAATCTCTGCTATAAGCGTATTCAAGCATTGATTGAATCCTTTAATATGGAATTAAGGGTCTCTAAATAAAAAAACCTGAAAGGTGCTGGCTGTTACAAATATATGAAACCATCCGTATGCACACTCAGAACACACATACTCAAAGGCACAAACATAAAAGAAAGAAGGAAAAACTTCATTTACCATCTGGTGGAGATATCAAGGATTTGGTTAACAAGACCAATTGAGATGAACGTATAAGTGAGCTGATTTGTGAAACAGACTGAACTTGTGATATGAATTTAAATCATAAATATATACATAACCGGCAAGTCTCTGTAGAACTTCCACCATCCAGCTTGAAGAAACACCAATGGAGGAACAAGTAAGTTGTATACTTCACATTTAATGAAATAATTGGAGTAACTAAGAAGAAGGGACTTTCAGATATGAAGGTGCAACTTCCCAGTTGAATCTGATAGGTAAGAATGGGCAAAAGCTGCATGTATTGCAGCACCAATAGGAAGCACATCCTCATCAATGAAAAAGTAAGGACTATGTGGCGCATATATGGCTCCTTTCTTTTCATTTCCTGTGCCTAAAAATAGCATTGACCCAGGTACCTTATCCAAGTAGAAAGCAAAATCCTCACTCCCCATGAAGGTAGGAGCTAATTTTGTGTTTTCTTTTCCTACTATTTCGGTTGAAATGCGTCTTGCTTGTTCGTAAATTCTCTCATCGTTTATAGTAGGGGGGATGCTAGGATGTTCATTTCCTAAGAATTCAATCTCAGCAGAGCACCTATGTACAGCTGCCTGCCCTTTTACAACCTGACAGGAAGAAAGAGGTTTGAATAAACATTCAAAAAAGAAATGTCTTTGATGTTAAATACCCAATTAGGAACTGATATACTTTGATCTATATGGGAAATTTGTTACCTCTTCTATTCTTTCCCTGATTGCATTGAAGCTCTTCTTGCTAAAAGCTCTAAAAGTACCGGAAATTGTAGCTGATTCCGGGATGATGTTAAATGAAGTCCCTGCTTGAATCATAGCTACAGAAACCACCTGCATTAATGGTCAATGCATTACTCAGCACTGTCTTACAAATTCCTGCATTTTTCTAAATAATTGCAGACCAAATGACACAAATAAGCAATATACCTGGGAATCTAAAGGGTCTGCCTCTCTCGAGACGATGTTTTGCAAGCTAATCACTGATGCTGATGCTGCCACAATTGGATCAATGGATTGTTGAGGAATTGCTGCATGACCCCCTTTTCCATGAATCTTTGCTTTGAAGCTCCCACAACCAGCTAGAAATTCTCCAGGCCTTGATGCAACAACACCACTTGGATATCTATGCACTACGTGCAACCCAAAGATGGCCTCCACATTATCAAGCACCCCTTCTTTGATCATGTCCTTCGCACCTATGCCGCGTTCCTCAGCTGGTTGAAATATAAGAACAACTGTTCCCTGTAACAATGTGATAGTAGATTTATAAGGTGACCGAAAAAAGATGAAAAATTTATAAATATATAAAGTTCTTTTTGATTAAGAACATCAAATTGAACACTGCACTTGATGCTTTTGATTATTTCTCTCTTTTCCTACATTATGATTTTGAGCTATATAAAGCTTAGCTTTTGTCATGTTCTGTATGACATTGCGGGGGAGATAAAAGGGTTCTCTGTTTCACTTCACATGCTCATCAACAAAAGCTCGAAAGGCTACGGTTCTATGGATCAAGGAAAAGTAGCCTGCTGTACCATTTATGTCTTAAGTCTTTTTACCACAATTACTTGTCACAAGCACTTTGATTAAAAGCTAATGAAAACGAATACAGAGCAGAAATATACATCTATGTGATTAAAACCCAACAATTGAATTGCCCTTGCAAAAACAAGGGTAAAACATTTGTATCTGATTTCCTTGACACAAGTATAAGGATCAAAGCAACAGAGTATATCAATCTGATCAAACCCAACAATTAAGGTAAACGAATTTAAACTAAATTGACTTAGCTAACCTGAATGGGCAAAGCATCCATATCTGCTCTCAGAGCAACAAAGGGAGGAGAGCCAGAGCCAATAGTGGCCACCACACCAGTATGCGCCACAGGCCATGTATATGCAACACCAAGCTTGTCAAGCTCGCGCCTAATGAGTGCACTTGTTTTGAATTCTTCATATGCAAGTTCTGGGTTTTCATGGATTTCTCTCCTCACATTCTTCATCCAATTTACTGTGTGAAACTCATTGGCGAGCCCAACTATCTGCTTTTTCAATGAATAATCCTGATTTGTGGTAGACAAGCACAAGGTTGTGGTTGTGGCAATGGAGATTAGGAACAAAAGTTGCAGAAGCTCCATGCTGCCAAATGGTAGATTCAATATTTCTAACAAGTAGCTAGAAATATGTAGTTATATATACAAGAAAATTATATATAATATAATAGGAAAGACTTTTCTACTTGGAAATTAAATTTCTCCAAGGTAGGGGAACAAAGAAAATCTGGAACCTAAGCATGGTAGTCTAAAAGCAATTCAGCATCAGAGAGAGATTATATATGCATGATTCTATTTGGGATTTTGCCTTTTGACTGTTTGTATCTAAACTGGTCAAAATACGTGGTCTAAGAATATTTCAATAAAATTCACTGTACATGCCAAATAAACGTAAAATTCATTAGACTTAAAGAACCACGTGTCATTATCAGAATTCTTTCTGATTGTAGATCAACTTCTATGTGGATTTGAGTGATGCCGGAATTGGATTGGACCCCACCAAATTATGTGGAGCAGATTGGAACAGCAATAAGATGTGTGGAAATAAAAGGGAAAATAACAAAAAGTCACGTGTTGGAATTTGGTATAGTAAGAGACGTGTATTGTGTGAATTTGGAAAATCGCAACGACCCTTCCTTACCCTGGTTTACCCGGAAAAACAATTAGCCTAATTGTCATTTCTAGTTGCACTTTTTTATTTTCAATCACAAAAAACGTGCATAAATAAGTTAACTTGCAATTGGAAGGTCATATTTTCCACTGTCATGCGTCACTATTTAAGTCTCAACTCTTAAGTCTGGACCTTTTTCAAATTTGCATGTGATTAATGTGAAGAAAATGACCCTTGTGATTGTGGAAGAAAAATATCAGTTGCCCAAGCAAAGTCTTTTCATCTTCATATTCCTACTGTCCACAGCCAATGAATCATTATGGCATCTCTTTAACAGCAGTGAGGCCAATGGCGGAGCCAAGAATATTTGTTGATATGTTATATCACTTATTTTTCTTAAAACAATCAAGTTCATTCACATACCAAACAAATATAATGCAAAGAAGTACATAATATATGTAAAACATCAAATTAAACACATGGTCACTCATCAAATTAAACATGTTGTCAAACATCAAATTAAACACATTGTCAAACATCAAATTAAACACATATTGCCAAACATCCTAGTGAAGTAGAATCCTACGCTCCTTGAGTTTCTCAAAATATGTGATTATTGAATCTGAATCAATATCCAAAGAAAGTTCTTTCTCAATGCAGACAATAAGGGAATCTGTCAAATACTCATCCTCCATCTTGTTGCAAAGTACAGTTTTAATATATTTCATAGCTGAAAATGCTCATTCTGTAGTCGCTGTAGAAACTAGAAGAGTTAACACTAAACGAATCATCTTATCAATCAAATAATATGTATGTGCTCTGTTTGTTTGAGTTCATCGTTGACATAGTTCAGAAAGAGTACACATATTTTGAAAGATATGAAGATGTACTTTAGACTCAAAAAGTTCTAGCTGATACCTCAATAAACGTAAGTCTTTAGAAGTGAAATCTCCTGGATAAATTTTCTCTGCAAGCTTGCAAATATCATCAATCTTAAATGCTTTAAATTCATTGCTAGGGTCCAAAGCAGAGCTAAGAGTAAGAAGATCTATTGTTCCTTCACTAAATCTAGTATTTAACTCTTCCAATTGATAATCTATGGTATCATTGAATAAATCAACCCAGTAGTGATGTTCAACTGTAATATCATCACGTTGTTGACAAGAATGACATGTACCAATTTTGTAAAGAGCATTCATATCTGACATATCAATGTCATGTTTTTTGCAAAATGATTCCACTTCCTCAAAGAAAATATCCCAACCATCCAATATTAATTTCTTAAGAACATTTTTTGTACTACGAATTAAATTCATAGCAATCAAGATATCTTTAGATTTATTTTGTAATGCTTGGCAAAGGCCATCAATAACTCCCATAATTTTTTCCGACAAATGCAAGACAAATATGAACTCAAAAGATGTTATCGCTTTGAAAGTACCAGTAGCTTCGCCGCATATAGAGTTAGTGGCTCCATCCTTAATTAAGGTCTCAACCACTAAACAAGATGCATTATACATATCTATCAAGTTCGAAACATAATCATAATGAGAACCCCAACGAGTAGCTCCAGGCCTGTCACATCCTAGGATCGACTCCGCCATAGCACGATATTGTGCACTTCGGGCCCCCATCTCTGCCCTCACGGTTTTGTTTCTGGGAGCTCACGAGCAACTTCCCAGTGGGTTACCCATCATGGGATTGCTATGGCCCCAACTCGCTTAACTTCGGAGTTCCCATGACTCTGAAGCCAGTGAGCCCCCAAAAGGCCTCGTGCTAGATGGAGGCGGGCATGTACATATAAGGCACATCACTCACTCTCCGTTGGTCGATGTGAGATGTTACAAGGCCGATGCAAGGTACCAATTTGATTAGCCTCTCTACCTGTCTCACGTTCACCAATATCTAGCATATGTGCAATATCAGTTGCTTGAGTAGATTGTAACTCACCATGGCACTTAGGAGAAGCAGTAATAAGATTGATAATGGAATTCAAGGTTGAAAAGAATAGCCAAATAGGAGCAACATCTTTTGTTGCTGCAACTAATGCTAACTGTAGTCTGTGAGCAAAACAATGTACATAAAATGCATAAGGGCAATCTCTAAGAAATAATGCCTGTATTCCATTCCATGCACCTCACATATTGCTAGCACCATCATATCTTTGACCTCACATTTTATCAATTTGGAGATCACAATTAATTAGGACTCGAGATATCTATGTTTTAAGTGTTGAAGAACTAGTGTCTTCAACCCTCACAATCTCAAAAATAATGTTCTCGTACAAAACAATCCTTATCAACAAATCTTAAAAACAATGGTCATTTGCTATCTATTAGATGCATCTTTTACTTCATCAATAAGAAAAAAATAAGTCAATTCCCCAACTTCCTCACAAATTTTAGCTCTCACTTTGTTAGCGAGAATATGCAAAATCTCCTTTTGAATCAATAGTGAGGTATATTTAGTATTTCTCGGGGCATTTTCTAAAACAACTTTAGCAACTTTATCATTCCAATGTGTTGTATATTTTATCAATTCAATGAAATTTCCTCGATTAATTGAGTCTATGGATTCATCATGACCTCTAAAAGCACATGCTTGAAATGTAAGCCACCGAACACTCTTAATTGTTGCTTTAGCCTAACCGATTCCTCCAAATTTTTTCTTTTGGTTGTTTGTGAATAACTTTCTCAATATGTTGAGATGATTTTATTAAATCATCAGCACATCTTACACAAGTATTATGTGGTGAAGATTGACCTCCAACATGTTGCAAAAAAGCACATTTCTTTCCATCATTCACTCTTTTCCAATTATTGAACCCATTAGTAATTAGTAAAGACCCATTTGCTGGATTCTTTTCAAACACAAAGCATGGTAAACAATATACCTTATCCATTGTAGGAGAATATTCTAACCATGAAAATTGTGAGAATCAAGAATATTGAAATTGACGTCTTTGTTGCCAGAACAAAGTCTTTGGATACTCAAGATAAGGCCCTAATTTGATATAAGCCCTTCGAATCTCATCACACTTATTAATTAGGTGTTCACAAATTGGAATACGTTTCCCTGGATCTCGTTCTAAAGAACTAGTGTCAAACTGAATTGAAGTATCAACATTAGATGTAGAAGGTGTATTCTCAGTATCAACGTTAGATGCAGAAGGTGTATTCTCATTATCATTACCACTTTTTCTAAAGAATGAATGAATAGTCTTTCCTCTCTTCGTCGGTCTATTATTATCATGTGACATTATATCCTAACAAAAAAATATCATACACCAACAATCATATATATTCTTAAGAATCCCCAAAATTAAATGCTCAAACCTTAAAAATCTAACAATAACAACTCAAATTTAGAATTAAATAAGAAAAAAGAGATAAACCTACTAATATTGAAGAACCCATTGAATGATTTCGAAAAAGAAAAGTAGAGAGCAGATGTTTCAGTGTACTTTGTACTTTGTTTCAAAGCCCTCTTCTTTTTGGGGTTTACTGTCTGTTGCTGTGGTGATTATTTTTACTATTTCGAATCTTTGGTTTGTTTAGGGTTCAATGATATGCTATTATGCTAATATTTTAATGACTGTTGTTGTTGCCCTAATTGAAGAACCACCGAACAAGAGCAGAGCAGCATGTGGGCCTTATTTTAATGATATGCTATTATATTCCTTTCCATTTTTTAAATCTTGCTGTAAATGTGTTTTTGTCTTATTTTATTCTTTTGTGTGGGCTGAGATAAAACAGAACTATTGTGTGGTGTTAATGGGCTAATATTGAATTATAGTATATTTGCTTATACACTAAAGCTTATACTGAAAACTTAGCCCCAAGCTACAGCCCATGGGAGCCTCTTGTTAGTTCCGCCATTGAGTGAGACGTGCATATTTTTATGGGTTTTCTATGGTTTTGCTCCTTGAACTATTCACATATTGTTAATTTAGCCCTTTAATAATTTATTAGGTAAATTAAGGACTCGAACTTTGTAAAAATCGTCAATTGAGGACCTACCGTCAGATTCTTAAGACTCCCATCCACTTTGCTGTCAGTTTTTGCACGTGACCCATTTTGAAGAATAAATGCGTCATTTCACGATCCAACTCTTACTTCCCTTATATTAGTAGGAGAGATCGTGATTTACATTTCAAATTGAAAGGTTAGGGTTTTCTGCGATTAGAATTGGGTTGGGCAGAGTGAAGGGTGCTGGCAAATTTAGGGGGAATCGAGAGCGAATCTCTTCGACATTAAGGTTTGACTGATCGACGAAATGGGTTTTGTGCTAAGAGATGGTGGAGAGCATCCTATCTATTTTAAGTGTCCACTTTATCTCACTTTTCCCTTACTTTCTCTGACTTTGTCTCACTTTCTCTCACTGGAGCTGGGTTTGACGAATATTGTACTATTAATACACGAAAAAGTTATTTTTAGTGGTCCCTAAACTGTAGATTTTGGTCTGACTTAGATTCCTATACTTGGTCTTTTGTGGCCCCCTATGCAATTTTTAATTGCAATTGTTTATGTTATGTTATGTTTTATATTGTATTGATAGAGATTGGTTGTGTTTGTACTTTAGTTAACTAGTATATGTGATAAATGTGGTAGATAGGAAGTAACTCTCATTATTTAATGATATGTAGTTGACCCTGACCTATTTACATTGGAAATTCACCATGGAAGTTATTTTATGGATAGGTTATACATTTGGGGGGGGGGGGGGGGGTTTT
>NW_007362526.1:33793-59414 GCF_000346735.1 Prunus mume
TTTTTTGGTTGGGTTGGGTGGGGGGGGGGGGGGGGGGGGGTTATTATGCAGTGGATTGACAACTTTGTCAGGGATTATGTGTCAATGTTGGCCTTATATGACTTGGCAGTGGAACGTGGCTACCAAAAAGTGACACTAAGTTCTTTTATAAGAGGAAAAGAAAGGGTTGGGTTCCAATTGTAGTTGATAAAAATTATCTTGAGTATGGTAACAACCATATAAAGCATGTGGTTGTCATTTACTTGATTGATACAACACAACAACCAGAGGGTTTAGGCAGTGAAGCATCTAAAAATGAGCATTTACAGGCAAAAACTACTGAGGAACAAGAAGGTGAGAGAAATGCTAATTTGTTTGGGGATTTTGGGCATGGAGATGCTGATATGTTTAGGGATTTTAGAGACGTACATGTAGATCTGACTGGTGATAGCAATTTTGACAAGTTTATGGATGTTAATATAGTTGATGAGGGTACGAAGGGGATAATGGTGAGGAGTTTGATGTTGAAGTGTAGAACACTGCATATGTTTCTAGTGGTGATGAATTTGAAGATGAATTGGAGGATGATGAAGATGTGGCTGAGGAAGTCAGTGGTGATGATGTGGAAGATGAAGAGTTTAGAGAAATTGACTTCGAGCAAAGTGAAGAAGATGACAACAAGTTTGAGAGATTTGTTATAATTGAAGATCTTGATGAAGACCAACATAAGGAACTAAGGGAAGAGCTAACTAATGAGTATGATACATATGACCTTAGAAATGTATATGGAGAAGACAATGATGAAGTTCCTGAAGTGAGAGGCAATACTAGAAGGAGAGCTCCAAAATTCAAGCAATATAATATGGATTATGACTTGAGAGAGCCCAAATTTACTTTGGGGTTTGAATTTTCAACCATGAAAGAGTGCAAAGAAGCTATGAGGTATTATGCAACTAGATGTGCTAGACTTTTGAGATTTTTGAAGAATGAACCTCATAGGTTAAGAGTCAAATGTGAAGGTGAAAGTGAAGATGATGCTTGTCCTTTGATGTTTTATGCTTCACATATTGGTGGAGGTCCTACTGTTAGGGTGAAGACATTGGTGCCTAATCACACTTGTGGCAGAGTGGAAACAAGTAGATTTGCAACCTCAAGTTGGCAAGCTACAAGATTTGAAGAAGATCTTAGAACTAATCCTAAGATGATAGTCACAGATTTCATGACAATATTGGTGAGGAAGAATTACAGTGTTGATGTGACTAAAGATCATGTGTATAAATGCAAGCAAATGTTGGTTGAAAAGATACAAGGACTATTGAGGAACAATATGCAAAGCTTTGGGACTACAGTAAGAAGTTTAAAAGGTAAAATTTAGGTAGCACAATCCTAATTAAGACAGGATTGAGGGGTGATGATCCAATTTTTGAGAGGATGTTTGTCTGTTTTAATGCTTGTAGGAAGGGATTTCTAGAAGGGTGTAGGACTATAGTTTGATTTGATGGTTGTTTTATTAAAGGACCTCATCCAAGTCAACTTTTGAGTGCTATAGAAATTGATGCTAATAATGGCATGTTCCCAATAGCCTATGGGGTGGTGAAGATTGAGAACACAGAGACATGAGCTTAGTTTTTAGAGATCTTATGTAGTTTGTGAATGGAAATGGTTGGGTTTTCATCATAAACAAGCAAAAGGGGCTAGGAAAAGCAATAGAGAATTTAATGCCAGCTTCAAAGCACAGGCATTGTGTGAGGCACATGCATAATAATTTCAAATTAGCTGGTTACAAAAGTTTGGGGCTAAAGCAAAAGTTATGGGCTGCAGCTAGTGTCACAACCATTCCGTGGTGGGATGCAGAAATGGAAAGAATAAGGGAATAGTTTAGTGAAACATATAAATAGTTGGAAGAAAGGCCTGCAAGCTATTAGAGCAGGTCACAATTTAAAACTTGTTCAAAGTGTGATGTTCTGCTTAATAATTTATATTAATAATTTATATGAGTCTTTCAATGCGGCAATTTTGGAGGCAAGGGACAAACCTATATTGACAATGTTAGAGAGAATCATATGTTATTTGATGTTGAGAATGGCTAGGCAAAGAGAAGTGAAATTGACACAGAAGGTTGGACCAAGAATTTTAACCATAATGAAAAAAAAATCTAGTTGACAGTGGGCAATGCGTTGCTCAAAATGTTGGTGGGGGAAAGTTTCAAGTTACACTATGTATTTAGCACAGTTTGCAATGAATTTGAACAGACAAACATGCTTTTGCCGCAAATGGGATTTATGTGGACTACCTTGTGTCCATGCTCTTACTACCATTTCAAGGCAACAAAGGAGTCCAATGCAGTGAATTCTTCATAAAAGAGAGAAGCATACGAGAGAGCTTATGAGAATTTCATTTCCCCAATGCCAAGTTAAGATTTGTGGATCAAAACTCATCATAGGCCAATCAAAGCTAGGAGGCCAAAGAAATGCAAAGTGAGAGATTCAGACGAGATCCCAAGAGGTGCAACTAGATTGAGGAGGAATGACATAATCATACACTACAGAAGATGTGGCCAACAAGGTCACAATGCTACTACTTGCCAAGCTGATGGGGAAGGTACTAGTAACAATGCACCAAGGAATGCAATAAGGGTAAGACGAAGGTCACAACATGTAAATAGCCAACCTGCAAGCTCTCAAGGTGAAACAAGCTAAGTTTCAAGCTCTCATGCTACAACTAGGCCACTGAGAAAGGCAAAGCTAAAGGTAAATATTGTGATTTTAAAACAAACTATGTGAAATTACTACTACAATTTTCCCTTGTCCTAACAACCCTTTGTGGTCAGTAAAAACCCCATTACTGGCCACAATTCATCACTAATGGCTTCCTGGCGAGTGCAGCGGCAAAAATAAGGGTTGTCAGTAAAAATCCTGTCAGTACTACTATTACTGACCAACTTTTGCAACTCTTTCGTTTCTAAAAATTTGTCTCTGACACAAGTCATTAAAAGACTCTAGATTATTATTGGCAAAACAAATAGCAAGTATTAAGGCCCCGTTTGGGATTGCTTTTTTTGGTCAAAAACTTGCTTAACTTTAAAGTTAAGCAGTTTAAGGTGTTTGGTAAAAATAAAATATCCCAATTATTTTAAAAGCAGTGGCCTTTTGATAGTAGCTTTTAAAATGCTTTTCAAAGCTGCTTTCAAAAAGCAAATATGAACATTTAAAAAAATGACACCACCTCCACTTCCACATCCAACTCTCCCACTTGCACCACCACATTCACTACCTCCACAATCACCGCCACTGCCACCACCAACACATCCTCATCCTCATCCTCCGCCGCCACCACCACCACCTCCAACATCACCTCATCCACCTCCACCTCCTCCTCATCCACCACCATCGCCACCACCACAACCACCACCTCCACCTCCACCACTACTACCACTATCACCACCTCCTCCAAAACCTCCACATCCACATCCACATCCATCCCCACCACCACAACCACCAACTCCACTCCATCACTACCACTACCACCACATGATTAGTGCATAACACTTTTAACATCATGCCTATTTTAGTCATTATTCACAGTTACAACAATTTTATATTAAAATTTACCAAATGGTTTTAACACTACTTTTGTACTAACAACACTTTAAAAATAGTGTTTACCAAACATGGAGCTGCTTTACTTTACAGCTAATTATTTTTAAAGCACAGCAGAAGCAACTTTTTTTAAAAGTGACAGCAATCCCAAACTAGGCCTAAGTAAGCTTTCGTCAGTATTGTTATTTTAGGATTGAGTATTAGTGGCCAAAGATTTGTCAGGATTGTTTTTACCCCCAAAAAAAAAATTTGCCAGGATTATTTGTCAATTTCTTTGTGAGCTCATGCCCTATTAAAATATAATTCTTTCAAATATCTTGTTTTGAAATATAATTTGGACATTTCATTGATACTAAAAATGTAACAAGAAGTATAAATACAATATTATAAATAGTCAAAGATTGAACCATACAATCACCATCCTTATAAAATATAAAGTACCAATGTGGCAATGTCGATTACAATAGCCAAATTATTACAAAGATCTTCCTAGGTGCATCAGTAGAGTTCAATAACTTTAGTTGCCTTTACTACACAAAACTATATATGCAATAACAAATATTCAATAAGTACACTACAAAAGTATGCATACATCATTAGGGTCCAAAATACAGTCAATCACTATATAAAAAATGCAAAACACTAATTGCGTCTATTCAAGTCCATGAGTACCTTGATTTGATTCTAAAACTGCTCAAACTGGTCAAGGGAGAGGAACTCCTACTGTGTTTTTCTATGCTAGGGGTTCATAGGATGAGTCAATTATAACAACTACATCTATAAGGTATACATCTCCAACAAAGAAGGCAAAAACTCATCACATGCAGTCCTCGTGAACTTTTAATTGATGAATAACTTTTGATTTTGGTGGATGACTTTTGAGTTTGTGGATGGCTTCTTTGATGTTCTATAGAACATTTGGTTGGTTAGGATTAGACTTAT
Organism: Prunus mume; assembly: GCF_000346735.1. Next base: position 38,314 of record NW_007362526.1, read on the forward strand.
TTTGGGAATTATTATGTATTGTATAATGCATGGGAAAGGTTATGGACCTATTTGGTTGGTTAGGATTAGACTTATTTGGGAATGATTATGTATTGTGTAATGCAGGGGAATGGTTATGCACACCTATTTGGTTAAAGCTCTTGTTTTGCTGTGCAAGTTTGTACAAATTTTATGCATGAATGATCTCAACTTTGTTACAACTCTTGTTTACCTTTGTGTTTGGATAAGGGAATTGTGAAGCTTTGCACTTAATTCCTACAAATTTTTTGTCACACTAATTTCACATTTGACATAATTGTTCACATGTGCAAAATGGATATCAATGTGCAAACACAAACATACTTTAACTTCAACTACATTTCAATAAAAAGCTAAGTACATAACTAGTAGACACAAACAGACCTTACAGACTCAAAAGCCAATAACATAGTTGTTCACATACACAAACAGACCTTAAACATTCAAAAAAGCCAAGAACATAGTTCTTCACATACACTAACAGACCTTATACACTCAAAAGCCAAGCACATTGAACCATTTTCATTACAGTAATTCCAATTTGGGGTTTTTCCCCACCTTATTTTTTGGTTTCCAAAACCCATAAACAAACACACATAACATTACACTTAAACAGATTCCAACTCAGAACTGAAGCTTTTTCTTTCCAGCTCTCTGCAACTTCAGTTCCTCTTCCATGCTTCTCATGTTTCGCAAGAGCCCATGAATGATTTGCTTCGAATGTTCACACATTCATGTGCTCGCCCACTCCCACAAATCACACCCACCACTTCTCGGCATCATTGTTCATATCAGAAAATAAACAACAAAAAGCAGCAAAAATTTCATCAAACTCACATAATCAAACTCACCCATTCTCTGGCACAAACATAAAACCTCCTTCGAGGGTTTGAATCGGTTCAAAATGTTCTTATTCGAGCCTCTTTTCGACATTTGCACAATTTCTTCATTTCCTTAGATTCACCTATTTTCCAACTCATTTCCTTAGATTTCCGCACTAATTGATCTTTCTCTTTTATAAGAACAGGAGGAGGGAAGCTAAGGAGGGAACTGACAAGCTCATGGTTGTTTTCTAAGTAGCTGGGGCTTTTGATATTCCACCTTACCTGAAATTAGGAGGGAAGTAAGAGTTGGGTGGTTGTGAAATGACGAATTTATCCTTCAAAATGGGTCAGTAAATGTGGTTAAAAAAACATCACTCTTTTTATCAAATCATATTCTTTAGGCCCAAATTATGGTATCATAGACAACGAGCTTCTTCAATAAGAGGGTTATGGTGAGGAAGTGTATTGAGGGGTTTAATCTGGACGTCGGATGATAGATTTGCAAATGATCTTATGGTTGTTAAGAATTCTCTCATTATAACCTCTCGTTATGACCCCTGGTTAGAGTCTTGCAGTGGGGACTTGCCCCAGTCCAACCCAAAGCCATGCAAATTAGAGAGAGTCAAACACATGCACAGCCCTCCCCTTCCGTTCCCTCCTGCAAATCCTCTCTTCCACAGAACACATGCCGCAACATTCTCTCCTATCTTTCTCCCTACCCTCCATTCACCCACAGGCCACAAACAAGAAGAAGAAGACACATTACATTGATCATACACATCTCCATCACCACCTAGCTACCTCCTTACCTTCTCTCACAGAAATCAACCATGGCGTTTCATTTCCATTCCCATTCCCATTTCCTTCTCTTCTTTTTTCTCACAGCAGGGCTAGCTCTACTCTTCCCCTCCACAGCAGAACCCCATCTCACCGAAAACTACTACGAAAAAACATGCCCCAAATTCAACGACATCGTCCAGCAAGTCGTGACCGACAAGCAAATTGCGACCCCGACAACCGCCGCCGCCGTCCTCCGCCTCTTCTTCCACGACTGCGTGCTGGAAGGCTGCGACGCCTCCCTCCTCATCGCCTCCAACTCCTTCAACAAGGCGGAGCGCGACCATGACACCAACGTCAACATCCCCGGCGACGGCTTCGACACCATTGCCCGCATCAAGACCTCCCTCGAGCTCCAGTGCCCCGGCGTCGTCTCCTGCGCAGACATCCTCTCCGCCGCCACCCGTAACCTCGTCAACATGGTTGGTGGGCCCCACTACCGGGTCAGCTTCGGCCGCAAGGACGGCCTCGTGTCCCGAGCCGACCGCGTCGACGGCAACTACGCCAAGACCAACATGACCATCTCCGAGATCATCAACCTCTTCGCCTCCAAGAACCTCTCCGTACAGGACACGGTCGTCCTCTCCGGGGCCCACACCATAGGTTTCTCCCACTGCAAGGAGTTCAGCAACCGGATCTTCAATTTCAGCAAGACCTCCGACATCGACCCGACCCTCAACGCCAATTTCGCGAAGGGGTTGAAGAACCTCTGCGCAAATTACACAAGTAACCCCGGCATGTCGGCCTTCAACGACGTCATGACCCCGGGCAAATTCGACAACATGTATTTCCGCAACTTGCAGAGAGGGCTGGGCTTGTTGAGCACGGACCAAGCTCTGATGGCGGACGAGAGGACGAAGCCGCTTGTGGATCTCTACGCGTCAGACGAGAAAAAGTTTTTTGAGGATTTTGCTCAGTCTATGATCAAGGTAAGCCTTATGAACGTGAAGACAGGGAAACACGGAGAGGTGCGACGCAGATGCGATACCTTCAACAATCTCAAGACTTAAAACAAGAAATTTAGAAAAATATTTTGTCGACTTAATTCAGGTCCTCTGCTTGTCAACTTGCAACCGATGTAATTTTTCATTTTTCATTTTTTGATTTCTTTTGTAAAGTTTAGAAAGAAGAAACTGTTGAATCTTCAAGATACATAGCTGCAAATTTTGCAAGCAATTGTGCAGCTTATTAAAGGTATAAACTTACACATTCATAATCAATCACAAACATGGATCCTTGAGAATTTATAAAAGGAAACTGCTTCTAGCATGATGTCTGTTTAGTACAGCGAATTAGGCCCTTACATTCATGGAACAAAAGAAACTAGCCAAGAACAATTGGGTACTTGAGCAGGAGCAAATACATCCTCTGCCATGCTTTTCATTCCATAATCCAAAATAACTACCCGTGCAATGAGTTGACGAACTATGCCAATTTACATGTGTGATTGATAACAATACCGGCGTAAAAGAATAACAAGGGAATCAAGAAAAATTAAAGAATTTTACAATAACGATGAGTTGCTGTCGTCTTGCCATGCCAGAGTAATGACGCCAAACATATCCACTTGCATCATTATTTAACACACTCTGGTCTACCAAAAGCTTAGCCTTGTACTTCGCTTCGATGGATGCTAAACAACCACAACCAAAAACTGGAAAGAGACTGTCTGGTTCCCTGCAGCATATAGAGGTTATCTTTAAAATAAATTCAAGATATCGTCAATATGGAAGACGGCAATGTTAACAGTAAAGGTAATGACTCCCACCATGGTCAGCAAGGTTTTCTTTTGTCGACCTTTAAGTGAATGTTGAACCATTTTTTCCTCTTAGAACGATCTCTAAATGTAGATTTCTTATCTCTCACTTGACCTTCTTCGTTAACCTCCTTAGACTGACCCTTATTCCTACTCCTACTTGAACTCCGCTTCATTGGTGGAGCAATTGTATATGAGGCATGAATTTCATTCCTCTGCCTGAGAAGCTCATCAATCTGAGAATAACCCAACATAGAGGAGGAAAAAGAAGCAGAAACTGAGTGTACTTCAAAACTATCAATGTGTACAAATGCTGTAGTTCATGGAAAAAGTTTTAAAGAAGGTCACCTCTTGCATTTCTTGTGTATATCTCGAGGTCATCTCTGTAAATTGTGCCAGAACCTGTCAACAAGCCATGTGAAAACTAAGATAAAGGTATTTACAATTTATAAAGGTATATGCAGTGCTCATGTCATGTCCAGACCTCTCTGTACTCGGTTTCAAATTTCGACAACTCCACTCTTTTTGTTAGTATTTGAGCTTCCACGGCCCTCAAATTTTCCTTCTGTTCTGTAAAAGGTCCACAAGAAAGAGCTTCTATTGTGTAGCTTGCACTTTTGAAAAAATTGTCACCTAGAATAATTTGCCAATACAGAGGTGGTAGTGAGGTTTAACCAAGTACAGCATAACCGAGAATCATAACATACAAGTCAGTAAACAGAAGTTACAAACCATAAACAGCAAACACATGGGTGCCTGCTTTCAGTTCAGTCAATTCACATGGCTGAAACCCATCCAGCTTTTTGAAAAATGCAGCATCAGGATCCTTTGCAGCAGCCATCTATAGCCAAATAATTTCCAGAAACCATAGTAGAAACAATTAGAAAAACAAAGCTGAAACCATATCAACAATGATTAGAAAAATGAAATTCAAACAGCTCACCGAGTTCAATGTTTGATCCAACCGATATACAGGGAAACCGAGAAAATACATCCCAGCAGACGTAACCTTCCCTGTTTTTGCACTGTCCTCCTACACCAGAAGTATATATGAATGAGCAACTTAAAACAAACACAACAAAACAGGCATATGCCCCTGCCATTAGGAATAGGAGACCTGTTTTTAACATATCTCGCGTTATTTGGGACATGAGAGGAACAATAGTATAGGAAGCATCACCAAAGATCCCAATCATTATATTGCAGCTGATACAAAAAAGTAATTCTTACGCATATAGCGGCCCGTAAGAAAAAACCATCAACTCTAGCCCCATTTTTATTCTCCCTTCCACACCTCCAACTCCAAAGTAAAATAAATTATGTAAGAAGATGGTATTAACATGCAACCTTGATTAACTTCATGACTGTAACTGAAAGCAATACCATGCTCTTATAAGATAATAAATTGTCCCATCTTAATTTCTTCCTATCTGACAGGCAGCTCTATATCTTTCGTTCACAGTCATAGGAAGGAGCACATTATGGTTCCTTGCTACATTAGTGATCCACAACACAACAGAATTGAAGATAAAAAGTCTTGGTACCTGTAGGCAAAGGCTCAATCCACCAGTCTCTTCCTGATCAAAATACAATAACTGCAAAACAACAATTATAATTTATAAGAACAGAACATAAAGGAAATAGTTACTTAGAGGGTAGTTTCCAGGGAAACCGCGTGCAAAGAGATCTAAGTTTTAACCTTGAACTTGCTTTTGTCAGACGACTGCACTTGGCACACAAATCCAGCCCTAGCGTCCGCTTCCGTTATTGTAACAGCATAGAAGTGAGCACATTGCTTTTCAACCTGTTAAAATACGGAAAAATAAACAAATAAATGAATTGCACACTATAATTAACTGAATAACCAGGCAAAATACAATGGAAAACTTACCTTTTTTGTTATAGCCTGCCCCAATGGAAGTGGACGGATTGTGACTACGCCATTTAGCGCCTCCTCCAAGACAGTAGCTGATACGGTGGTCTTTATTGGCACCCCAAGTTTACTGATGTGTAAAACATTAATCCATATACCTCATCAGGAATTTTTTCACAAGTTCAGACCAAAAAAAAAAAAAAAAGCAAAATATAAATAAACCAAACCTAAAAAGGGCGGCAAACATGGTATTTACAGCACCCAAACTCGAAAGATCTAGCTCCAAGTCTTGACTTTCTGATTCAACAGCCTAGGAAACCAACAAAGCAATCATGTTCAGCAACAAATACTACCTGAGGATAAAATGCATCTATGTAATCCTAATGAAATGCACGCTAACAGAGAGGGAAAAACTGCAATCTCAACAGTCTTAAAGTGTGGGATGAACATTAAACAAAGGTGACTGAATCTTCAATAGCTCACAATATTAAGCACCCCAAAAATATCTCACCTGAAAGCCAGCTGTGTCATACTGGCGCCGTTTATCTGGATCAGACAAGATATTATAAGAAAAGGTGACCTCCTTAAACATATCAGCTGCTTTAGGGTCATTTGCATTTTTGTCGGGATGGTACCTGAATGATACATTGTTAGCATTATCAATATTCTTTTCTCTTTTACTCTACAAGATTTGAACCCACTCAAGACACCCAACTACCACCTGGACTAAGGTCCAGCACATTTTCAAAATCCTCGACATTATACAAGAACATAGCAATAAGATTATCAAGGCAAACATATAAGAATGTGGAATTTTTATGCAGTACCTTATCCCTTTGGATAAAAAGAATAGTCGATTTAAAATCACATTTTGACCCAAAAAACGCATTAAACTGAACGAACAAGGTATCTGAGAAATTTCTATTTTTCTACTGTTAAATTGAACACCAAAACATCTGAAATTCCATTGTCAGAACTATTTATCTAACATAGAGAAGGCAATATGACCCTGGCGAATTTGTCCCACATGCCTACAAACAGATTTCACTTAAGAAATCTGAGACTATCAAATTATTACCTTAAAGAATCTTTGCAAAGCTTAGAAGATAGTGATTAACACACCTATGCAAACATCAGAAAACCTTTAATTTTGACCTAAGCCTTCACCAGAATATCAGGAAACCTAAGATGCTCTCCGCAACCAATCATCACTACACCAAGAAACCTCCACTTCCAGCTAGTAATAATTCCAGAAAAACCTTAACGTTTATTATGTAATTTATGCCGTCGTCTTTGTGCTCATCTAAGTTACGTTTCAAGTCGAACTTGGAATTAGGCAAATTATCAGCATTTATTGCAACAATAAGGTATCCCCAAACAAAAAATTGATATTTAGAAAATCTACGCAGCCAATTTCACACACTGATATACTCAATTAGAACAGCTACAACTCAAATTTTAAACAATAAATAGAAATAGTTACAAACACACAGAAAACATAAGCTCAAACTCATAGAAAAAATAAAGCCCAACAGTGCCTCAGAACTCAGGAGCTGAGAAAAAAATGAATTCAAATGAAAATTAACATACTTGAGAGCCATTTTTCGGTAAGCGCTTTTGATTTCCTGGTCGGTGGAATTCCTAGTGACACCAAGGACCTCGTAAGGGTCTCGCCGGAGCTGCTTCGTAGCTTCATGCTTCTCCGATTTCGATCGGTTAGTCGGCATTTTCGAATTAACGGCCGATTTTTTCACAAAACCCTAGAAATGCCTACAGATACCTCTGGAAAACCGAAATTCACGATTCTGAATTGGAATTTTCCCTCATTTTGGAGAAATTTATCGGGAAATCAGCTGTCACACAGCACTGAAACATGGGAAAACCCTAGAGAACCAGGAGGGAGAAAGACTCCATGCACATCCAAGCTGGGAGACAGACAGAGAGAGAGAGAGAGAGAGAGAGACAAGAGAGGACGAGAAATTGGAGGGGGAAATTAGGTGTCATGTTGTTATTATTATTTTTATAATTAACTTGTGAGAAATTTGAAAACTAGTGGGTTGCTGATAATGTACGCCGGGTGCGCAATACGCATTGGGAAAGTTAATGCCCTTTCCTAGCCCGGCAGCGCCTCGCACGCAACTTGCACGTGCGGTGTGGCACATAAAATCGAAAGCCGTATGTGCACTGCGCATATGTGCGCATGTTAGCTGGAGCTCCTGGTTTTCGAAAATGGCTTGCAGGGGGCTGGGTTGGATGATTTGGCCATATTCAATGCTAAAAAGCTAAGTATTGAACTCGCAATCAGTGGGGTGGATTGAGTTAGAAACTTGACCTCAAAACTTTGATGGATTTTTTTATTTATTATTTATTTATTGTAATTAGCGTTGAGAGTTGTATTATTTATTTATTTGCTTTTATTTTATGGGAAAATGATTAATACTATGATTTATGGACCCTTAAAATAAAAGCATGAAATCATGATCCAGTTTATTATGGTGTGACATGCCATCATATCATACGCTTGCTTCCTATCTGGAAAAAGAACAAAATTAATTACTTTTTGGGCAAACAAATTGAGAGTGTGTAAAACATTTTTCCTTTATATTTTTCGAATGAGCAATGTTAGGCATACCCGCCTTCAATCTTATGTACCATATTTCTAATAGAGAGGTGGTATACGAGATGGTATACAAATATGATATAACTGGCTTCTTTTTTTTTAATATAGTATTTTCTTAATTAGAAATGCCAAATATTGATTGAAATCTACAATATTTATTATAAATAAATATGACAGGCTAGATGCATGTTGGCTGCAACCAAATTTTGAGTCAAATATTAAGAAAATATTATAGGATTGGTGTGACTGTGACCTTTGCTGTTTATTTGATTAAATTGTTTCTAAAAACATAAAGACAAGAACATAAAAACAAAGTTTTAGGTGTCAATGTGACAAGGTCTAGATATATGATATTCTTCCCAAATTTGAGCTCCCACATGCTTTTCTCTGCAAATTTAAATTAATTGAGCATGAAAGCAGGGTAAAAATAATAATTTATTTCTAATTGCACCTCAATTCAATATTGTGTGTGGTGACACAGAATAAGGTTTAAGTAAATCTATATGTATGGCCACACCACAACATCAGCCAACTTGATGATATTGCGTATATACATATCCTTTGCCCTTGCTTTTGCAGCAACTTCTTGCTTCTTACTTCTAGTCTTCCTACTTACTACTTGCACCCCATTTTATGATTTCTTTTATTTATATAAAAAGCGATAATCTTGATTATTTTAAATTATACAAATTAATATAATACAAGGAAAGAATGAATCGGGTAGGTTCGTTGTTCTGACTAATTGGCATAATCCTACCTATGTCCGCATTTTATGATTTTAATTTTATACTTCTTCTAAATGCATTAAATTAGCTATCTTTGTTTATTTCTATGCTGGTCTAATTAAATGGAATATCATATAATGAGTGGGTTTGGTTTAGCTACAATTCTCTATTAGGTTGAGAACTTGAGATAATTCGTCAAAAGAGTGCCATTGACGACTATGCAACAAGGAAAAGAAGAAGATGGGTTGGGGAGAAAAAAAAGAAGAAAAACAGTGTTCTTAAATTCGACTGTCAAACTTTGCTTCTTTTCCTTTTATGAGTCTGCATTGAGCTTTGATATATATGAATGAAGGTAGGTTTTCTTCTTTGTCAAGAGGGTGACCTGTTGCCTAATCAAGCACTAGAAATAATCAATTCTGTCACCCAAACAAAGGCAAACAACTCGTCTTTTAACGTCAAAGAGACTTGAAGGAGTTCCCAAGTGTGTGTCATGTGACACATAAAGAGAGAGATGTAATGCAACACCTTTTTGGGCTGTTTGGTATATAGGCTTAGCTTGAATTGCTAATACCGGACTCACCAAAAACACCTTCTTAGAAGGAGAAATTATAGAATAGATTGTACCATGACATCAGCTGGTAATACTCTCATTCAAAATTTGCCACATGTCCATCTTTTTTACAGTCGAATTGAAATTACAGTGTTACCCATTTAAAACATTAAAAAATGAAAAAATGGTCAACCACTGCCCACCCGAACCCTGCATTGCCTCCCTTCCCACCACCCCTTTCATCTTTTTCTCTTCCTCTTTGTTTGTCTTCTTCCCTCCATCTATCTCTCTCCCTAGAAAACAAAGAATATAAGTTGACAGTGGTTTCACCCATAAGTTGATTAGGGTTCAATTGGACATACGGTCCATTTCCCATAATTTTCCAATTTTTTGGTTCTTTTAATTTTGAGGAAGATGAAAACAGCCCATATGAAGAAATTGAAAGATTGAGATCTGGATAACGATGCTAATGTTAAGGAAGAAAAGGGTAAAAATTTGAATGTGAGAGAGATAGAGGGAGGAATAGAAATAGAGATGGAAGCGGTAGTGTTCTAGCAGTGGCGAAGGGAATTGCAATCTAGGTCGGGGTTCTAGGTCGGGGTGGGAGTGTTAGATATGTGCCCTAGAAGCCAATATAAAATTGAAAATTCTAAGAATATAATATTTGTTGGGGTCTTTTTTGTCTGAAGGCTCATATGGGCTTGTTGATTCTTGGATCGCCATAAAGTGATGAATGAAGACTTTATTGCCCCTTTGTCTGAGTTAGTGAGAACTAGGCCTAAAGTATCCCGAGGAAGAAGCAAGTCCCAGAGGAGTATTTTGTTCTTCTTCCAGCTAGGGACGAATCCACAGTGGGGTCACTGAGGTCAAACGACCCTATGGAAGCCATGGAAATAGGCTTGGAGGTCCACCTGAACTGGCTGTGTGACCCCTTGGATTGCCCTCCAAGTGCTTGATGTTTTGCCTGAGAGGAAGAGGGAGGAAACTGCGCGCAAGAGGAAGAAGAAGCATATCAACGCGCTTCTGTTTTTTCTAAAACACCCTAAGCAAAACAACATCGTTTTGGCCCAAGAAAATTTTTAAAATTAAAAACCCTTCCGTGCCCCTCCATTCTCCCACGTTAACATGTTTTCTTTTTAGTCTTTTTAATCTTTTTAACCTATTTTGTTAGAATCAACAAGTCAACTTTGTTCCATTTATTATTGTTTCTTCCTCCCAAATTCCAATGACTGGCTTAGAAATTAGAATCCATGAATGATGAGCTTTACTTGTAATTTTATCTAAGGATGACCACAACACGGTTTTATCACACCATTATTTAACACTTAAGAATTTCTCCACACACAAAAAACCTTGTTTTTCTTCATTGTAATTAGAACAAAATGCAGTAAATTCTAAATCTTAATATCAAAATTATGTATACTAGTTTTAATTTAATGAAATCAAATTTATAATTGATTGGATGAAATTTATGATTTATATGTATTGGTTTGATTTGTTGGATGAAGTTTTTGCTTATTTTTGTTGATTAGGCGGGTGTGGTTTTTTTGTTTTTTGGTTAATTGGCATAGGTTTGGTTTGAAATTTTATGAATTTAAATCACTCAAAAACATACATAAAAAAATGACAAATTGAAATCATTCAAAGTATATTTTTCCAATAAAGGAATAAAATTTGGAAGAGAAAAAATAGATAAGAAAAATAACACATTCTTAAAATTTCTATGGAACATTTACACTATGACCCTACGGGGTTCGGTTCCTGGGTCCATCACTGCTTCCAGCGGCTGCGTGTTTTGTATTGATGTTTCTGGCAGCTCGACGAAGAGTTGAAGATGACTTGCTGATGTTGATATGAGCTCGACATGAGAGCTTGGAGTGTGGGAGCTAAAGACCCACAAGTTTAGCAAATGAGAATGCATGTGCTTGGCTTGGTGTTGGATATGTTTGAGTTTGGTGTTGATAATTTGTTGTTTGTGGCTATGGCTATAGGGATTTAAGAGTTTCAAGAGAAGGAGGATGGAAGGAAAAACTTGAGGTTTGAAGGCTATGGTGTTTAAAGCTTTGAAGGAAGGAAAAGCTTGGAGCTAGGTGATGCTTTATGGGAGTTGATGGCTGCTGGGATGCTTGTAGCAGCTGAGTGAGGGAGTGTTAGCTGAAGAAAAATTAGAAGTTGTTGGAATGCTTGCAGCAACTGAAGAAAGGTGAGTTTTCATGGTTGTTAAGAAGCTTGCAACAACCAAGATGGGTCCATTTTGGCTGAGAAATGCCTCCCAATTTATAGAAGGTGAGAGTTTTCCTTTATTTCCAATAGGTAAAGAGAAGCGCTGGAAATAGCTTGTTTCCAGCAGGTAATAGGGAGTGCTGGAAAAGGTTGTTTCCAACGGGTAAAGTTAGGCATTTGGAAAATGACTATTTCCTATGGGTAAAAGGAAGTGCTTGAAAAATATGTCATTTGCTTACCCACATTGGAGAACTCTAAGTAATGGGCTTGGACTTTGGTGCTCCTAAGTAGCTAGCCCAAAGTCTCCATTATCCAAGAGTTTCCGTGGGCCTTGTGGACCTCCGTAACCTTCCACACCACAATCCCTCGTGCAAGCCCCGTTAACCACATGACTTGGGTTCATGTGAGCTTGGTAGGTGATTGGCATAGGAAAAATGTATTATTGATTTGGCATGGCATGTACACTATTTATATATTTATTTAATAAATTAATTCCCAAAATACAGTTTGAATTAACGCATGACCAACATTATATGTTATATTGGGTTTTGAATGTCTTTGGGCTTTTCGTGACTTTTTTGGGCCTCAACAATATTAAATAACTATAATTAATTGAGCATGAATGTTACTTTAGGAAACTAATATATGCAAACTACAAAGTAACAAGTCCATGGATAAGGATATAAATGGAAAGCAATCTAAAGAAGTTAGATTCACGAAACCTTTCCATCATATGTATATTGTATCATAAAATGTTTCTGGTCATAGGATCACCAATTGGACAACAGTGATCTGCAAAGACTGATACACATTATGTCTGCTCAAGTGGGAGGATGACTAGTCTCAAGTCATTTGTGTATAAAACACTGAGACAATTGTGTAGGTGTTCAATAGAGATGGGGTTCACTGAATGCCATCAAACTAAGAATTCTTATGTGAAAGTTTTACTCACAAGCGTCAAACAAGTAATTCTAAGTTGTGATAATGCAAATTAGTCCTTAGACCTGAGACATATAGAGAGACTAATAGGGTCATGCGACCCTATAGCAGCTGGGAAGTAGTGGTAAAACTCCGGTGTGACCCCATGGCGCGCTGGAGTGCAACCCTAAGGTTGGTCTAGGCGTTTGTGAAGCTAGGTTTTTAAAATAAAATAAAAATCGCCAACAACACTAGCTTATCTCCCCTCTCAATTCCAGCAGCTCCTTCATTGCCAAAACCTAATATTTATTTATTTTTTTCCAAAATCCCCTCTCCTCTCAAAACCCTAACTAATCCCCAACCTTCATCACACCACCACCAACCAATACAAGGCGTTGCCATCGCTGACCACCTCTTGCTGCTGCTGCCATCGCTTCTCATAAAGTCAAGTGAGTAATAATTTTACATATATTATTTTGAGCTTTAGATAATTTTAATGAAATTGATATATCTTTCATGAATTATAATTTATTGGCATGGTGATATTGATTGATTTTCTTATTTGGATTAGAATTTATATTAATAGATTGATTTTCTTTATAAATTAGAATTTTTTGATATTGAATGATTTTTGTTACTTGGATAATTGTATTAGTGTTTATATTGATTGATATTATTATTTGTATTAGATTTTAGTAGTCTTTATAATTGACTGATTGTGTAGAAAAAAAATTATCATGGAACAATACTTTAAGACAAGAGTGCCTATGGATAATGAGTCTAATTTGAGTAGTTCAAGTGCAAGAGCAAGACCTATTGAATTAGATGAAATATTGGCTAATCTTCATGTAGACCGTGGAGCTTGTTTCCAGCAGGTAATAGGGAGTGCTGGAAAAGGTTGTTTCCAACGGGTAAAGTTAGGCATTTGGAAAATGACTATTTCCTATGGGTAAAAGGAAGTGCTTGAAAAATATGTCATTTGCTTACCCACATTGGAGAACTCTAAGTAATGGGCTTGGACTTTGGTGCTCCTAAGTAGCTAGCCCAAAGTCTCCATTATCCAAGAGTTTCCGTGGGCCTTGTGGACCTCCGTAACCTTCCACACCACAATCCCTCGTGCAAGCCCCGTTAACCACATGACTTGGGTTCATGTGAGCTTGGTAGGTGATTGGCATAGGAAAAATGTATTATTGATTTGGCTGACATGTACACTATTTATATATTTATTTAATAAATTAATTCCCAAAATACAGTTTGAATTAACGCATGACCAACATTATATGTTATATTGGGTTTTGAATGTCTTTGGGCTTTTCGTGACTTTTTTGGGCCTCAACAATATTAAATAACTATAATTAATTGAGCATGAATGTTACTTTAGGAAACTAATATATGCAAACTACAAAGTAACAAGTCCATGGATAAGGATATAAATGGAAAGCAATCTAAAGAAGTTAGATTCACGAAACCTTTCCATCATATGTATATTGTATCATAAAATGTTTCTGGTCATAGGATCACCAATTGGACAACAGTGATCTGCAAAGACTGATACACATTATGTCTGCTCAAGTGGGAGGATGACTAGTCTCAAGTCATTTGTGTATAAAACACTGAGACAATTGTGTAGGTGTTCAATAGAGATGGGGTTCACTGAATGCCATCAAACTAAGAATTCTTATGTGAAAGTTTTACTCACAAGCGTCAAACAAGTAATTCTAAGTTGTGATAATGCAAATTAGTCCTTAGACCTGAGACATATAGAGAGACTAATAGGGTCATGCGACCCTATAGCAGCTGGGAAGTAGTGGTAAAACTCCGGTGTGACCCCATGGCGCGCTGGAGTGCAACCCTAAGGTTGGTCTAGGCGTTTGTGAAGCTAGGTTTTTAAAATAAAATAAAAATCGCCAACAACACTAGCTTATCTCCCCTCTCAATTCCAGCAGCTCCTTCATTGCCAAAACCTAATATTTATTTATTTTTTTCCAAAATCCCCTCTCCTCTCAAAACCCTAACTAATCCCCAACCTTCATCACACCACCACCAACCAATACAAGGCGTTGCCATCGCTGACCACCTCTTGCTGCTGCTGCCATCGCTTCTCATAAAGTCAAGTGAGTAATAATTTTACATATATTATTTTGAGCTTTAGATAATTTTAATGAAATTGATATATCTTTCATGAATTATAATTTATTGGCATGGTGATATTGATTGATTTTCTTATTTGGATTAGAATTTATATTAATAGATTGATTTTCTTTATAAATTAGAATTTTTTGATATTGAATGATTTTTGTTACTTGGATAATTGTATTAGTGTTTATATTGATTGATATTATTATTTGTATTAGATTTTAGTAGTCTTTATAATTGACTGATTGTGTAGAAAAAAAATTATCATGGAACAATACTTTAAGACAAGAGTGCCTATGGATAATGAGTCTAATTTGAGTAGTTCAAGTGCAAGAGCAAGACCTATTGAATTAGATGAAATATTGGCTAATCTTCATGTAGACCGTGGACTAAGAACTTAAATGATAGATTATAGTCCTAATTATCGAGATGAGATCCGAAGAACATATATTCTTTCGACACTTTTACACTAAGACCCCATCAACTCACAATCATATGTCCACCACTGCCTACAAGAGTGTCCCTTAAATAAACTAATTTGAAGAATCCCTTAATGAAAGAGCTCTCTCTCTCTCTCTCTCTCTCTCTCTCTCTCTCTCTCTCTCTCTCTATATATATATATATATAATTTGAAAAATAAAAAAACCTAGTCCTAGTCCCAGCATACATCAAGCGCAGGATAAGTGTTGTCCAACATAGACTAAGCCAAGCCAAGACAGTACAGTACCTAAGCATAGTCCATGCCAAAATAGTATTGTGTAACAAACAAAGCCTCTCATCCTTAGCTAGACCGCAATCATTATCTATTTTGAGTTGGGCCTAAGCTCAATTTGAAAGCCCACAAGTGGAGAGCTCTACCAACTTTTTACTTAGACTTGGCCCAATTAGAGGGTTGTTTAACTTGTCAAAACCCAACTCCATTATGATTTTTTTTTAAATTTTAATACAGACAATAATTTAAATTACTCTAATTTATGATGAAGGAGAGTCGAACCTGAGTGCAAGGGAATGAATTCACTACTTTGACTAACTTGTCTAATCCCTATCTACTGTCATGATGCATTTTTAAAATAAGAAAATAAAAAACACTAACTTCTAATATTGTATACCTGGTGATCATCTTTCTATCTTCAACTAATTTTATATTACAAAATTCGTGTGTCAATAGTAGCAACCGTTCTTTCGTAACCATCGATAAATGCCTATTAAATTTACAACTTATAAATGCTGAATATATAAAATTGTAATTTCCACTAGGGAAGATGAAGTAAAGAGAGAAAGAAAAGGCTAGTCACACACCTCACGTCACGTGGATATTTTTATATGCAATATTGTGCATGAACGCGTACTAGCTAGTTTCTAATTGTACGTAACTCAAATTTAATCCATTACTTAATATTTGTAAGGCAAATAAGTCAATTTATAGATAATTTTATGCTTTTAACTAATATTTTAAGTATCTTTGCAATTAAAAATCAATTAGGTGAGAGGATCTTATTGGACCGTTCGACTACCACTACCAGTTTTAACATTAACAATGCATGATTTTTGGATTTTATTATTAATTTATCAACATACGAAGCTGCCAGCTTCATCGTAATCTTCAATCCAACTCCATATGATTTGAGTGAGAAGAATAATTCAAACAAGTATTTTATTATTAATTACAGGTTATTCAAACAAACAAACACCTCTGTTAACAACTGATACATATTTATTGTTAACTAATAAGTAGACTAAGCAGTATTCTTTATATATTTTAACATCCATGTTCTATGACCAAAATTTAAGATCCTGTTCTAGAATAATAATGATTCTGCTGGAAGAGGTCAAAACTGATATAAATCTACTTTAAAAAGAAGAAAACATTATAAGTGGTGCGAAAACTGTTCATTAAACAATTATCAACAAAAGATCAATAGGGTGTTAGTTGGATTGGCTGAGGCTTTTGAGGTCGTGAGTTCAAACCATGGTATCCGAGTGTGTGAGTTTCTCCCCCTCCTAACTTTGGCCCAAAAAAGAAGAAGATATATTTAGTCATATATCCATTCTTAACACTAAAACTATAAATAAACCCTACACCATTTAGTTTTTATAAACATTCCCAAAAATGACAGCTGGACCTATTAAATTTAATTTTGATTATTAAATTACTTTGATGCCTTATTGAGTGTTTTAGGCTTCTTTATGAGGTTTTGGGGCTAGGTTTGTTTTAAGAAATCAATGTCAGTTTTGTAATTTGAAAGAAGTTAAAAGCCTTTTTGCTATGTTATAAATGAATTTTAAGTGTGTTTCTAAAGTCCTTTTCATATGGGGTTTTTTTTAAATATATAATTTGGACTCCTATATTGAGTATAATAGTGAATCTCAAAAAAAAAAAAAAACTATTATCAACAAAACTACTTGTAGAACATACTATTTGAATCATGTGACTTGTATTAGAGAAATGAGGTTCATGAATATGATAACCTTACTCAACCCCTATGCAACATAACATTCAATTTATCTTCATTTTGGAACTTGTGATTGTTCAATTACGGAAATAAGGGAAATCGAGCTCTTGATCTAGCATATCATAACTCATTTCCCACCCACCCTCACTGATTTCCAAAAGCTTTTGACTGAGCTTTAGAATCTTGTAATTATCATTCAAAGGAGCATGTCATATGTACAAAGATCCTGAAATCTATATTGCAATAATGCGCAATCCTCAGTTAGCATACAATACAAACAATAATTGTCAGCAAACGACATCAAATCCCTGGCTTTGCAGCCAAATAGTGCTCCTCACATTTAAAGGTATTTGATCTAGCATTTCTGTTTGACTATCTGCCTGATCTGCTACTATATATAACAAAGCATATAAATCTGTTTCTACCTATAACACAATATAATGTGATTCAGTTTCTTCTTGTCTTTTCTTTTTTCTCTTTTTGATTTTGGAATATGGAAAAAAATTTCTTAAACTACTGGAGAAGAATTCGCAGTGTTTACTGAATCCAGTTAAACTTCACTTCTAGAGGATCTTCGTATCTTTGATGGCAAGCCTAGGCCTAACTGAAGATTCAAAGGTTTACAGCTTTGAGTTGAAGCAGATAAGGGGGAAGGCTTAAAGACGACAGGCCTGCTTTCTCCTGATCTGTCTGTTTGTGTTAAAGTGAACTTGTTATTAGATGCATCTTGTTCATCTGTTTGGGAAGAGAACTGAGGTGGCAGAGCGTACCAATTGGATACCTGGGACCCACTTGATCCATTTTGATCAAACGGGTTGAAACTGATCTGGGCTTCTTCATGTAGTGTAAACTGATCAGGGTTTACAACATATGAGGAAGGGTCATAGAACCATGAAGATGGTGAAGAGCCATGGTGAAAAGCAAGGCCATTGCCAAGATTGTTGGTTTGGAAAGGCTGGAGGTAATAGTTGATGCTGGCCTTCCTGGCTTGAAGCTGAAGCCTCTTCTTCTTCATCCTCTCCTTCTTGTGCGCATTCTGATGACCTCCCAATGCCTGTGAGTTTGCAAATTCCTTGAAGCAATATTGGCACTCAAACTTCTTGTCATCTGCTTCACTGGTTGAGCTTTTCTCATTGCTGGCAGGTTTGTTCATATGAACCTCCCTTCCATACGAAATGGAGTTCGATGAATTTACACTCTCATCTCCTTCTGCAGAGCCTTTGATGGAGCTGTCCTCATTCTTGCTTGGGCTCAGCTCAAACCCAAAAAGCCTGAGCTTCTTCTCAACGCAAGATCCAGCAGAATGGGCATGGTTTTGGTCAAGATCCTGATCATGACCCTTTTCCATATCTCTAAGTTTTTGTAATGTGGGAAAGAGTAAAAGGGAATTGAAAGGGGGGTCTGGTTTGCACACAAATTAGTTGTTTGGCTTCTCTTCCTTTTATAGTAAACTCTATGGCTTCCAACGATGCATTGCATCTCAATTTGTATTGGGATTTTTATATTGGTGAATGGCATAAGCATACCAAGCGCCAATAAAAAAGACTGAAAAGAAAAGTCAGATCAACAGAGAAGCCGTCTCATGCAATATTATTGGGAGTTTTTTTTTTAAATTTTTTTAAAATTTTGTTTTTTTTAAATTAAAAAAAAAAAAACCTTTTCATATTAAGTTAGATGTGGTAGATTAGATCCACAGTTGAAAGAAAACTTGAGCATCATCATAAAGGATTCAGAGTGTACGTTTCCATTGTCAAGGAACAAATCCATTAATCTAAGGTTAAATTAATTGTATATACTTAAGCACTTTGTTTAGAATAATATAGGGATAAACAAGCAATTATAATGCCACTTGAGCCATTTAAAAAACATTATATATTCCATGCTTAGTTAAAGAGATGATGAAAAACTAAAGTAAAGTTACCGCTGCGTACATAAATTAACTGCAAATAAACAAAAGTCAAAGAAAGGTGGGAATTTTTTAAAAGGGAAGAAGGAAACAAACAAGGGATGAACTTTGCAAACACCAACAAATCTTTCACTGCATATCTTTAGATTATGTTACAACGAAACTGTGTGACTCAGTGGATTCATGCGTTGTCATCTACCAAGAAAGCCTTATAATATATCAAATAATTAAGTATACAATTTACAGGTGTTGGTGCCGAGTCCCATCCACCACTACAGAAAATCAATAATGTTTTAATATTAAATTCTGAGATGAGATGCGTAGGTTTGTGATTAATCAGCACTTGAACTAATGAAGCTTCTTGGTAATACTGATTAGGATGATTATCCTAAACCCCCACAATTAAACACAATTTAAATATGTGTTTAGCTTGACCATATGCTTGTTGTGAGAAGAATCAATATAAATGCAGTTATAGTAAGGCAGAGTAGTTGCTAAACAAAGGAATATGAGAAGTGGGCAATGATGTAAGCATATATACTAATAAGGGTCTTCAATGAGATCTGGGCATATCTTCTGAGAGCAGGGCAAAGCCTCATATTTTAATATACCCAAAGGCATATGTTTTCAGGTGAATCAAGTCATCATCTAATATTATTGTATGAACAAGAGAAAAGCACCCAAATTTGTCAATTTGGGATGGACAGTTGTTCTGGTTGGACCCCACATTTTGTAGCTTTGGGTTACACATTGTAGAAACTATTAGATTGTGTTGTTATTCCATTGTCTTTACTTGGATTTTGTATGTGGTGGTGGACTTCTTCCACCAATAAATCTCTCTCATGCTCATCAAATTCCCACTCTCTCTCTCTCTCTCTCTCTCTCTCTCTCTCCAAATTTCCCAATTGCTTTTTCCTGCTTTTAGGAGAAGAATTCCAACTAGGCATGCTGTCATCAACCATTTTCAATATCTTAACATGTGGAATAAAATGAGGCCATGAGGGAGGGAAGAAGATATAATTGGATTTGATTATATATATATATATATATATATGGTGGGTTGGTTTGATTGATTGATTTTATCTAATTCCATTTCATTTATCCCCTATAAGGGGTGATAGCTTGACATAGGATCATAAAATGGTGGCCCCTACCACAAGCAACCCCCTCAAAAGAAAACCCTATTTCCAATCCACTCCATCTTTGCTTCCCTTCTAGACTAATCTCCAAACTAATCTCAATATTTTATCAATCCACAAGAGAGCCAAATTTGACTGAGGCAGCAAACCATCATTACCACTAGTTTAATTTAAGATTATAACTACAAAAGTTAAATGAGAGGACATTCATATGTACTATCTTAGTCTTTGTATAATGATATATAGCAAAGTACAGATGCATGCATTATGCATATGGTAGCTTCTGTTCCCTTTATGCATATAGCCTGAGATGGTTGGTTTTCTTTTTTAATTTGAATCCAAGGCCTTTGGAATTAATTACTACAAAATAATCTGCGTGGCTACCTGCTCTACAAAATTAACCAATTAACATACAAGATTAAAGAGATGATAGTGGTTAGAAAGTTTGTCACCCCATAATTAAGTGAAAAAAGGGAAGTAATTAACAATGTTTAGTCCAATTTGATGCCGGCTTAGTAATTTCTAGGAAAGAGGCAGTGTGGGAAATTAAACTTATCTGCATATATTTAGTGGAGCCCGAACAATAAAACACATGCCTTAATAATTTTCAACTATATTCATTGCACAATCCTAGTAAAGTTGTGTTGGATTTTACTTGGAAGCTGTAAAGTCAGAAATGATAATTATATAAGAAACTTCGCAACAAGCTGTGGATGGTTTTGGTCGAAAGATGTATTTTCATTCGCTACAATATATTCCATAAATTAAATATGTAATTTTAAATCTGCTTCAAGAGTAGTACAAGGTTGACTTCTTTAACATATATATTCTTCTGCAGGCTATCCATTATATTGCTTGCAAATAATACACTAATTAAGGTGTAAACCTACTTCTTAAACTTAATTGAGACCAAATTTTCGGGGGGTAAAATGATGTTAATTAGTCCTTAAACTTAATTGAGACTAAAATAAGTTTAAGACTGGTAAGCCTGATTTTGATCTCAGCGTCAGGCCTTATTTTGGTATTTGAATATCTAAGAGCATCTCAAGGAAGCAACGCTAGTAGGGGTAGCCTGTTGGCCTATAAGACCAAGTCCATCCATGAGCCCAGCCCGAGGGTAGGG
>NW_007362526.1:74474-92189 GCF_000346735.1 Prunus mume
CCCTGATCGTGGGCTCTGCACTCTTGGCCGTGGGAACGCATTTAATGCTCTGGTCCAGTGGTTGGTGATCTGACCTCAAGCTGTGAGAATGCATTGTGAGAATGTTTGCGCCTAACCACTCTGATTCCTGTTACCAAATCCTGACTTCAATCACTTCCCCTCTGCCCTCGTGCATTAAATGCTTCTTGCACCCAGTGGTTTTGCTGTGGCGGTCAGAGGCACTACTTCATTAAATAGGGCGTGGGACCCTGAGGCCACGTGGCGATTTGACCATAGTATCTTTGGCCGTGTCTCTCACGGACCTCGGCCTCGCCCCATAATGTCGTGGTTGTGAGGCTGAGAAGATCATGCCTTCGTATTTTTCTTCTGTTTTCGAAAAGGCTAAATGTTTGACAAAACGTGGCCGTTTCAGTCCATGAACAGGTGTCACGGCCGAGAAGAGGTCCCTTCTGATGACCGTGATTTATTTAGGCACAAATATGAACGAGATGCCACTCCATGAGACACCGGCGTCGGATTCACCTATGGATTCCGCGATGAGTCAAGACTCACCTATCGAAAAGGAGCCGAGGCCTATTGGGAGGAAGGCGGCGAAGGCAAAGAGAGGGAGTAATTCTACCAAGAATGCATCTAAATTTTTGGAGGACATTTCAAAGCACTAAGCCATGAGAATTGAAATGGACATGAAACAACAAGAGCACGATAGGGCAATTCAACTAGAATATGCAAAAGAAAGGGAGTATGTACGCAAAGAAAGGGAGTATGTACACCAAGAAAACATTGAAAAAAAGGATCGGGAAACCATGGTCATGGATACAAGCCATATGTCCCCTGAACAAAACAATTTTGGAAGCTAGAACAAAGGAATGTTATGAGACGAAGACTTCTTCGTGACGGTGGACCTAGCAAGACAGATTGGTTAAATGATCAAAACCATTAAGTAAGTTTGCTTGCCTTTCATTTCATTGTATTTTTTGTTTTGTTTAATAAATTAGTGGTAATTCATGTATTTTATTTTATTAGTTGTATTGATTTTCTTTTAGTGAATAAAGAACATATTCAACAAAATTCATTTTTATTCAAAACATTCCATACATAAAAAGCAAACCACAGCCAAAGCATAAAAAATAAACAAACCACAACCAAAGCATAAAAAATAAACAAACCACAACCAAAGCATTAAAAAAACAAAGCAAAGCATAACTAAAAATACAACATAAACAAAATAAATTAAAAAAACATCTTCACTTCACTTCATTCATCTTCATTGCCTTTGACCGCCCATAAATGCTCCATCAAGTCAACTTGACGGCGTTCATGAAATTTGAATTTTAAAATGTATCTGAAATTTGAAATGTGGGGCAATTTTAGAGGGCGAAAATCTTATCTGAAATTTGAAATTCACATGAAATTTGAAATTTATCTAAAATTTGAATTTTGAAAAGTATATGAAATGTGAAATTTATCTGAAATTTGAAATTTGAAATGTATTTGAAATTTGAAATTTATCTGAAATTTGATTTTAGAAATTTATCTAAAATTTGAAACCGAAAATCTTATCTGATATGAATAGTATTGACACGTAGGAACCCAAAAATCTTATCCGAAAATATTATCCAAATTAATTGTTTAAGTAAAAAAAGTTGTGAAAAAAATATAAAAAATGAATAGTATTTGTCATGTCAAAGGGCAACTGCTGGAAACACATTTTGTTAGGGGGGCTAGGGCAACTACTATTCACGTGTAGCTGCCCTAGGGCTACCCTTGCCATGGCAATAGGCAAACTACTGGAAATGCTCTTACAAGGTAGGCATGCAGTGTGTACTATCATATATATATGATGTAATGAAGTCTCTGAAAAATAATCCTGAAAAGTTAAAAAAAACATACATGCAATTTTTTATACTTGACTTGGCATGTATAAATTTTATATGGAGTCCTTATGTATAATACGTAGAGGCTGCATATCGCATGAAATTCATTGACCACAGAAAGCCATACCGTAAGGAAATGCATACATCATTGTTTCACGGTATTGAAATTTAGTAGTCGCATTTTATTTGTATGTACTTCAAATTGAATATTTAATAATTTTTTAAGCACTTATAAGTGACATTGTGCCCACTCCTAATTGGTCGATGAGATTTTAAGATTTCCCTTTTTTTTGTATAATCTTACAAAGTTAGTCCATGGACTTTCGGTTTGCAAATTGCAAAAGCCCATTAAAGAAAATGCACGCTGCCATTACTTACTAACAAGAATTCTATAATAAGGGCCTATCTAAGGCCCTTAGATGGGTCATATCTCTTAACCGTTGTATTAAATTGGTTAATTTGATCCAACAATTAAGATATAAGGCATCATCTAAGGGCCTTATATGCCTTTTTCTTCTTCTTCTTCTTCTTCTTCTTCAATTTAAACTTCAATCAAATCCATGATTAGATTATAGCTTCGTCCTCTTGTTGAGTGGAGCATCATTGCTCACTAATTTAACTCAAGGTATACCCTCACCACCATTTTAAAAACT
This sequence comes from Prunus mume, assembly GCF_000346735.1. The sequence goes on from NW_007362526.1 coordinate 77,002, forward strand.
TGACACATGTACATGTGTAAACCATAGTTAATAACATACTTTTAAATCTTTTAAAAAAAGTATTTAAAACCATAAAATAAAACAAAATAACATTTATAAAAATAATAATATAATAAAAAACTCTCTCATTCTCTCTCCCCCTTCCCAACCTAACCCACCCCAGACGCCCTATACCCCGTCATCAACCCTAGCCACCATTTCTCGGTGTTTTCACCGTTGTTGTAGCTGTTTTACAACAAGTCATCTATGACCTCTTCATGCCCAAAAACCCTGACTCTAGCGCCTCAGTTAGACGTGGTGACTTCATGTTCGTCTTTGTTCGTTTCAACCACTCCAATTTCCTCTCTATCTCTGCCTATCTTCTTCCTTGTAAAGAAGGCAATAATGACAATAATACAACATATACTAACAATTATAGCCAAGACATATAAAAGAAGGAATGTGTTGAGTACACACCAAAATCCAATCACAAGACAAAGAAGGAGAAGGTAGACAAATTGTCTCACTTGATACATGCTCACGAGAAATTTAATGACAAGCAGACATGTTATAAGCGTTACCGATATAATTAGCTCTCATATGTAAATCGCTATCATATAGTTGCAGAGTTTGTGTTTCTCTTTAAAGCACTCAAAGTAATCAGCCAGAAGATTTACCTCCAATGCAAAAGTGGCCACAAATGTGGTCATGGCTTGACTAAGCCAAGTACGAAATGAAGGTTGAGCGATGGTGATGGAGATGAGAGAACAAAAATAAAAAGAGGTTGATTAAATTTTGTACACAGAGAGAATATATATATCACTTAACCTAGTCTGTAGTTAAAGTCGAACAATTGAGGTTACGGAGACGGGAAAGTTTCGGTTATTGTAAGAAAGGAAGATGAGTTGGAGAGCAGTGAGTTTGGAGAGGTCAAAAATTGGGTGTGAGAGGTGGTTTCGCTATAGACTGAGAACTTGGATATGAGCCAGCGAGGTTATGACCTCGAATGACCCGTGAGGGAGAGTAAGGGAGAGAAGTGGAGAGTCACTCAGAGGTGAGTGAGGCATTGAGCTTGTAAAACTTGTAAATGAGGTATTGATGTGGGCATTAATCAAATTAAATGCTTCATGAATATCAAAAGCCATTTACCAAGCCTATATGGGCTTGTCAGGCCCGGTCATGGTCGGGCCTTTTTTTTTCTTACTTCTTTTTTTATCTTTTGTTACAAATATGTTTTTGGATTTTAGCTAATAAGTGCTAATTTTATTTTAACATTTCAGGAAAACTAGTAAGATAATTACTTTCTTTTACATAAATTCTAATAACCATAAGAACCAAAATGTTTGATATGTCTATTGAGTCATAAAATTTTCATAAGGATTTATAATTACTTTCCTCCGCACAAGTTCTAATAACCATAAGAACAAAGAAACTTACATGTCTATTGAGTCATAAAGGTTTGGTAAGTATTTATAATTTTTTTCCTCCACATAAGTTGTAATAACCATGACATCAATTAATTTTTTCTTTCTAATGATTAAACTACCAAAAGATATAACTCATTTGTTCTTGATGTTGCCTACCGCAATCTGGTACATATATTCTTGAAGATGTAATAGTATAGTACAAGCAACAACAAAAATGATGACAACCCCAATAAGGTTGAAGATAATGGAGATGGTACACTCCTTTCTTTCCTGATTGCTGAGGGCATGACCAATGCTTGAATCGCAGTTCTTCAAATAGACAGCTATTTTGGGTGATGCACGATTCTGGAAAACCCAACAAAAAATTGGGTACTTTGCTGCTCACAAGGTTAGACAAGACATTGAACACCTTCAGATTACGAAGCCTCAGGAAGGAAATGAAACCAGACAAATAATTAATGTCGAGCTGAAGAGTGAGCAAATTGGTCAAATGATTAAGCCTCCACGGAATATCGCCTAAGAACTTGTAGGGAAGATTGAGTCGGTGAAGATTGAAAAGTTCTGTTATGGTAAGGAGAGTCGCCGAATAACTAGTTGTGGAAGAGGAAAATGATTTGGAGGTTTGTGAAGTTAGAAGGGTTGGGAATTGGCCCTAAGAAGTAGTTCCCCTTAAGATTGAGAACCCAATGGTCATCCAACAACGTTAGAGGCTCAAAAGAGTCGTGTAGACTGAGATCTTCCTAATTGAGGCTCTAGACCCGGTTGTTTCGATTTTACAAAACTCCAAACTAGCTGCAAAAGTTGGTGTTCCTATTCCAATTGGTAAGCATCTTGGATGTGTCTACTCTTGATTTGAATGCAAGTAAAGACTCTAAATTTGGTTTTGATGATGAGGGTAGGCATGAACAAAAGTTAAGAGCAATAATAGAGTGGGTATTGCCATTATTGAGGGAGAGAAGTCAAGTAGTGCCATTGTTGATGGAAAAAAGTCAAGGGTTTTAGGGTTTATGTGATTGAGGTGGATTGATTGATACCTGACGTGGGCTTCTTTTTCTAATTCATTTTGGGCATCACGTCTGAAATAAATAGGAGCGACATATGATTACTAAAACTAATGATAATCAAACTTAGTATTCAAGGGAATTTTTTTTAATTATATCTATATCCATAATATAAGAAAAACATAACATTGAAGATACAATGAAGTTCCTGCAAAATCGGGAGGTTCATAGCGGAAATCCAAACAGAGAACCTGTTTACCTCACGCAGAGGGTGAGAAGGTTGTTCAAATGGTTGACCGTCGAGGGAATCTCGCCGGATAAGTTGTTGTAGGACATATGAAGAAGGTAAAGGTGAAAAATCAAGGTTACTGAGAAGGAAAAGTTTACCTGTAAGTTGTTGTAAGAGAGGAAGAGGAGTTGGGGAGTGGTGACATTAGAGAGGTAGGGAATTAGGCATGAGAGGTAGTTCCGCTTGATACTGAGAACTCAGAGCTAAGCCGGAGAGGTAACGGGCTCGAACGAGCCGTTTTGGGAGAGTAAGGGAGAGTCAAGGGACACTAAATGAGTAATGAGTGAGGCATTGGACTTGTAAAAGTTGTAAATGATGTATTGGTGTAATTAAATGCTTCATCAATATCATAGGTTATGGACCGGACACATCTAGTGGGCCGGGCCTTAGGCCCAATTTGGCCTTTTTTATTTTTTCTTTCTAAGTTTTTTATTTTATATCTTCTTGTTACAATATTTATATATTGGGGAAATGTTTATTATATCTAGGATCCATAATAGAAGAAAAATAGAACATTGAAGACACATTGAAGTTTTTGCATATTCAGGAGGTTCAGAACGAAAATCCAAGCAGAGAACTAGTTTACCTCAAGCCTGAGAGAGAGAAAATTGTTCAAATGATTGACCTTCAAGTGAATCTCGCCGAATAAGTTGTTGTAGGACAGTCTCTTCAAGTATAGCTTAAATTGCAACATTTCCTTCACATTAAACTTCAATAACCACTCTAGTTTCCTCTTTATCTATGTCAATCTTCTTCTTTATTAAGAAGGCAATAATAACAGGAATACAACACATACTAACAATTATAGCTGAGACATATAAGGCAATGAATGTGTTGAGTACACACCAAAACCCAATCACAAGACAAAGAAGAAGAAGGTAAACAAATTGTCTCACTCGATACATGCTCAAGAGAAATTTGATGACAAGCAGACATGTTATAAGCGTTACCGATATAATTAGCTCCCACATATAAATCGCCATCATATAGTTGCAGGGCTTGTATTTCTCTTTAAAGTACTCAAAGTAATAATCCGAAGGATTTACCTCCAATGCAAAAGTAGCCACAAATGTGGTCATGGCTTGACTGAGCTAGGTGCGAAATGAGGGTTGAGCGATGATGATGGAGGTGAGAGAAAAAATAAATAAAAGAGGTTGATTAAATTTTGTACATATAGGATATATATATCACTTCACCTAGTGAGTAGTTAAAGTCGAACAATAGAGCTTATGAAGACGAGAAAGTTGCGGGAAAAGTTATTGTAGGAGAGGATGATGAGTTGGAGAGCAGGGAGGTTGAAAAGGTATGAACAAGTGTTTAGAGCAGTAATGAAATGGGTATTGCCATTGTTGAGGGAGAGAAGTCAAGGATTGCCATTGTTGAGGGAGAAAAGTTGAGGATATTAAGATTTATGTGATTGAGATAGCAGTGAGGTTGGAGAGGTCAATAATGGGGCTTGAGAGGTGGTTCCGTAAGAGATTGAGAACTTGGAGTTGAGCCAGTGAGGTTATGACCTCTGAGGGAGAGAAGTTGAGTATTGCCATTGTTGAGGGAGAAAAGTAGAGGGTTTTAGAGTTTATGTGATTGAGATAACAGTGAGGTTGGAGAGATCAATAATGAGCAGTGATAGGTGGTTCAGCTAGGGACTGAGAACTGAGAGATGAGCAAGCGAGGTTATGACCTCGAACGACTTGTGTGGGGAGAGTGAGGGAGAGAAGTGAAGGGTCACTCATAGGTGAGTGAGTGAGGCATTGAGCTTGTAAAAATTATAAATGAGGTATTGGTGTGGGCATTAATCAAATTAAATGCTTCATGAATATTAAAGGTCATTTACAGGAACTATATAGGTTTGTTGGGCCCGATCGTGATCATGCCTTTTTTTTTTCCCTAATTTTTTTGTCATCTTTTGTTACAAATATGTTTTTGGTTTTTAGCTAACAAGTGCTAATTTTATTTTAAGATTTCAGGAAAACTAATAAGATCATTACTTTTCTCCACATAAGTTCTAATAACCATAAAAACTTATATGTCAATTGAGTCAAAAAATTTTGGTACGTATTTACAATTTCTTTCCTCCACATAAGTTGTAATAACCATTACATCAATTAATTTTTTTCTTTCTAATAATTAAACTACCAAAAGTTGTCACTCATCTATTCTTGATATTGCCTACCGCAATTTGGTGCATATATTCCAGAAAATGTAATAGTATAATACAAGGAAAAAAAAATAACAACCCTAATGAGGTTGAACACAATGGACATGGTTAACTCCTCTCTTTCCTGATTGTTGAGGGTAAGACCAATGTTTGAATCACAGTTCTTTAGAAAAACAGTTGTTTCAGGTGAAGCACGATTCTAGGAAACCCAACAAAGAATTGGTTACTTTGTCGGTCAGTAGGTGAGACGAGACATTGAACACCTCCAAATTGGGAAGCCTTGGGAAGGAAATGTAACTAGAGAAATGGTTAACGTCGAGCTGAAGAGTGAGTAGATTGATCAAATGATTAAGCCTCCACGGAATCTCGCACGAGAACTTGTTGTAGGACAAATTGAGTCGGTGATGATTGAAAAGTTTTGTTATGGTGAAGGGAAAGTAGTCGAATAACTAGTTGTGGGAGAGAAAAATGATTTGAAGTCTTGTGAGGTTAAAAGGGTTGGGAATTGGACCTAAGAAGTGGTTCCCCGTAAGATAGAAAACTCAAATGTTATCCAACAATGTTAGAGGCGTAAAATATTCGGGTAGACTGAAATCTTCCCAATTGAGGCTCTGAACCCGATGGTTTTGGTTTGACAAAACTCCAAACTAGCTGCAAAAGTCAGTGCTCCTATTCCAATTGGTGAGCCTTTTGGATGTGTATGTCCTTCATTTGAATGCAAGTAAAGGCCCCAAATCTGGGTTTGATGATGAGGAGAGGTGCGAACAAGAGTTAACAACAATAATATAGTGGGTATATATATCACTTGAAGGTTGAACGATGATGATGGAGATGAGAGAAAAAATAAAAATAAAAAAAGTTGATTAAAAGGTGAGTAAGTGAGGTATTGAGCTTGTAAAACTTGTACATGAGGTATTTGTATGAGAATTAATCAAATTAAAAGCTTCATGAATATCAAATTTCATTTACCGAACCTATATGGGTTTGACCTTTATTTTCCTAAATTTTTTTCATCTTTTGTTACAAATATGTTTTTAGTTTTTAGCTATAAGTGCTAATTTTATTTTAACGTTTTAGAAAAACCAGTAAGATAATTACTTTCATCCACATACGTTCTAATAAACATAAGAAAAAAAAAAGATTGGTATGTCTATTAAGTCATAAAATTTTCATACTGATTGACAATTACTTTCCTCCGCATATGTTCTAATAACCAAAAGAAAAGAAGAAGAAAAATACTTATATGTCTATTGAGTCAAAAAAGTTTGGTAAGTATTTACAATTCATTTCCCCTACATAAGTTGTAATAACTATTACATCAATTAATTTTTTTCTTTCTAATGATTAAACTCCCAAAAGATGTCACTCATCTGTTCTTGATGTTTCCTATCGCAATCTGGTGCATATATTCATGAAAACGTAATAATATAATACTAGCCAAAAAAATAATAAAAAACCTAATGAGGTTGAAGACAATGGACATGGTAGACTCCTCTCTTTCCGAATTGTTGAAGGAAAAACCAATGCTTGAATCGCATTTCTTCAAACAGACAGCTGTTTCGGGTGAAGCACGATTCTAGGAAATCCAAAAAAGAATTGGTTACTTTGTCGGTCAGTAGGTTAGACGAGACATTGAAAACCTTCAAATTGGGAAGCCTCGGGAAGGAAATGTAACTAGAGAAATGGTTAACATCGAGCTACAGAGTGAGTAGATTGGTCAAATGATTGAGCCTCCACGGAATCTCGCACGAGAACTTGTTGTAGGACAGATTGAGTCGGTGATGATTGAAAAGTTTTGTTATGGTGAAGGGAAAGTAGTCGAATAATTAGTTGTGATAGAGGAAAATGATTTGGAGTCTTGTGAGGTTAGAAGGGTTGGGAATTGGCCCTAAGAAGTGGTTCCCCTTAAGATAGAAAACCCAAAGGTTATCTAATAATGTTAGAGGCTCAACAGATTTTGGTAGACTGAAATCTTCCTAATTGAGGCTCCGGACTCAATTATTTCGGTTTGACAAAACTCTAAACTAGCTGCAGAAGTCAGTGATCCTATTCCAATTGGTGAGCCTTTTGGATGTGTATGTCCTTGATTTGAATGCAAGTAAAGGCCCCAAATCTGGGTTTGATGATGAGGAGTGGTGCGAACAAGAGTTAACATTAATAATATAGTGGGTATATATATCACTTGAAGGTTGAACGATGATGATGGAGATGAGAGAAAAAAAAAAAAAAAAAGGTTGATTAAAAGGTGAGTAAGTGAGGCATTGAGCTTGTAAAACTTGTAAATGAGGTATTTGTATGAGAATTAATCAAATTAAATGCTTCATGAATATCAAATGTCATTTACCAAACCTATATTGGTTTGGCCTTTATTTTCCTAAATTTTTTTCATCTTTTGTTACAAATATGTTTTCAGTTTTTAGCTATAAGTGCTAATTTTATTTTAATGTTTCAAGAAAACCAGTAAGATAATTACTTTCATCCACATACGTTCTAATAAACATAAGAACAAAAATGATTGGTATGTCTATTAAGTCATAAAATTTTCATACTGATTCACAATTACTTTCCTCCGCATATGTTCTAATAACCATAAGAAAAAAATACTTATATGTCTATTGGGTCAAAAAAGTTTGGTAAGTATTTACAATTCATTTCCCCCACATAAGTTATAATAACTATTACATCAATTAATTTTTTTTCTTTCTAATGATTAAACTACCAAAAGATGTCACTCATCTATTCTTGATGTTTCCTATCGCAATCTGGTGCTTATATTCCTGAATAGATAATAATATAATATTAGCCAAAAAAATAATAAAAACCCTAATAAGGTTGAAGACAATGGACATGGTAGACTCCTCTCTTTCCTGATTGTTGAAGGCAGAACCAATGCTTGAATCACAGTTCTTCAAACAGACAGCTGTTTCGGGTGAAGCAAGATTCTAGGAAATCCAACAAAGAATTGGTTACTTTGTCGGTCAGTAGGTTAGACGAGACATTGAAAACCTTCAAATTGGGAAGCCTCGGGAAGGAAATGTAACTAGAGAAATGGTTAACATCCAGCTACAGAGTGAGTAGATTGGTCAAATGATTGAGCCTCCATGGAATCTCGCACGAGAACTTGTTGTAGGACAGATTGAGTCGGTGATGATTGAAAAGTTTTGTTATGGTGAAGGGAAAATAGTCAAATAATTAGTTATGGGAGAGTAAAATGATTTGGAGTCTTGTGAGGTTAGAAGGGTTGGGAATTGGCCCTAAGAAGTGGTTCCCCTTAAGATAGAAAACCCAAAGGTTATCCAACAACGTTAGAGGCTCAAAAGATTCGGGTAGACTGAAATCTTACCAATTGAGGTTTCGGACACAATGGTTTCGGTTTGACAAAACTCCAAACTAGCTCCAAAAGTTAGTGATCCTATTCCAATTGGTGAGCCTTTTGGATGTGTACGTCCTTGATTTGAATGCAAGTAAAGGCTCCAAATCTGGGTTTGATGATGAGGAGAGGCGAGAACATGAGTTAACAGCAATAATATAGTGGGTATATATATATCACTTGAAGGTTGAGCGATGACGATGGAGATGAGAGAAAAAAAAAAGGTTGATTAAAAGGTGAGTGAGTGAGGTAATGAGCTTGTAAAACTTGGAAATGAGGTATTGGTATGAGAATTAATCAAATTAAATGCTTCATGAATATCAAATGTCATTTACCGAACCTATATGGGTTTGCCCTTTTCTTTTCTTAATTTTTTTTTCATCTTTTGTTACAAATCAGTTTTTAATTTTTAGCTATAAGTGCTAATTTTATTTTAACGTTTCAGAAAAACCAGTACGATAATTACTTTCCTCCACATACGTTTTAATAAACGTAAGACCAAAATGATTGGTATGTCTATTAAGTCAAAAAAAATTCATATTGATTGACAATTACTTTCCTCCGCATATGTTCTAATAACCATAAGAAAAAAAAAACTAGTTATCCGTCTATTGAGTCAAAAAAAGTTTGGTAAGTATTTACAATATATTTCCTCCACATAAGTTGTAATAACCATTACATCAATTAATTTTTTTTATTTCTAATAATTAAACTACCAAAAGATGTCACTCATCTATTCTTGATGTTTCCTATCGCAATCTGGTGCATATATTCCTAATATAGGTAATAATATAATATTAGCCAAAAAAATAATAAAAACCCTAATAAGGTTGAAGACAATGGACATGGTAGACTCCTCTCTTTCCTAATTGTTGAAGGCAGAACCAATGCTTGAATCGCAGTTCTTCAAACAAACAGCAGTTTCGGGTGAAGCATGATTCTAGGAAATCCAACAAAGAATTGGTTATTTTGTCGGTCAGTAGGTTATAAGAGACATTGAAAACCTTCAAATTGGGAAGCTTCGGGAAGGAAATGTAACTAGAGAAATGGTTAACATCCAGCTACAGAGTGAGTAGATTGGTCAAATGATTGAGCCTCCATGGAATCTCGCACGAGAACTTGTTGTAGGACAGATTGAGTCGGTGATGATTGAAAAGTTTTGTTATGGTGAAGGGAAAGTAGTCGAATAACTAGTTGTGATAGAGGAAAATGATTTAGAGTCTTGTGAGGTTAAAAGGGTTGGGAATTGGCCCTAAGAAGTGGTTCCCCTTAAGATAGAAAACCCAAAGGTTATCTAATAATGTCAGAGGCTCAAAAGATTTTGGTAGACTGAAATCTTCCTAATTGAGGCTCCGGACTCAATTATTTCGGTTTGACAAAACTCCAAACTAGCTGCAAAAGTCAGTGATCCTATTCCAATTGTGAGCCTTTTGGATGTGTACGTCCTTGATTTGAATGCAAGTAAAGGCTCCAAATCTGGGTTTGATGATGAGGAGAGGCGCGAACATGAGTTAACAACAATAATATAGTGGGTATATATATCACTTGAAGGTTGAGCGATGACGATGGAGATGAGAGAAAAAAAAAAAAAAAGTTGATCAAAAGGTGAGTGAGTGAGGTAATAAGCTTGTAAAACTTGGAAATGAGGTATTAGTATGAGAATTAATCAAATTAAATGCTTCATGAATATCAAATGTCATTTACCGAACCTATATGGGTTTGCCCTTTTCTTTTCTTAATTTTTTTTTCATCTTTTGTTACAAATCAGTTTTTAATTTTTAGCTATAAGTGCTAATTTTATTTTAACGTTTCAGAAAAACCAGTACGATAATTACTTTCCTCCACCTACGTTTTAATAAACGTAAGACCAAAATGATTGGTATGTCTATTAAGTCATAAAATTTTCATACTGATTGACAATTACTTTCCTCCGCATCTGTTCTAATAACCATAAGGAAAAAAAAAACTAGTTATACGTCTATTGAGTCAAAAAAAGTTTGGTAAGTATTTACAATTTATTTCCTCCACATAAGTTGTAATAACCATTACATCAATTAATTTTTTTTATTTCTAATAATTAAACTACCAAAAGATGTCACTCATCTATTCTTGATGTTTCCTATCGCAATCTGGTGCTTATATTCCTGAATAGATAATAATATAATATTAGCCAAAAAAATAATAAAAACCCTAATAAGGTTGAAGACAATGGACATGGTAGACTCCTCTCTTTCCTGATTGTTGAAGGCAGAACCAATGCTTGAATCGCAGTTCTTCAAACAGACAGCTGTTTCGGGTGAAGCAAGATTCTAGGAAATCCAACAAAGAATTGGTTACTTTGTCGGTCAGTAGGTTAGACGAGACATTGAAAACCTTCAAATTGGGAAGCCTCGGGAAGGAAATGTAACTAGAGAAATGGTTAACATCCAGCTACAGAGTGAGTAGATTGGTCAAATGATTGAGCCTCCATGGAATCTCGCACGAGAACTTGTTGTAGGACAGATTGAGTCGGTGATGATTGAAAAGTTTTGTTATGGTGAAGGGAAAGTAGTCGAATAACTAGTTGTGATAGAGGAAAATGATTTGGAGTCTTGTGAGGTTAGAAGGGTTGGGAATTGGTCCTAAGAAGTGGTTCCCCTTAAGATAGAAAACCCAAAGGTTATCTAATAATCTTAGAGGCTCAACAGATTTTGGTAGACTGAAATCTTCCTAATTGAGGCTCCGGACCCAATTATTTCGGTTTGACAAAACTCTAAACTAGCTGCAAAGTCAGTGATCCTATTCCAATTGGTGAGCCTTTTGGATGTGTATGTCCTTGATTTGAATGCAAGTAAAGGCCCCAAATTTGGGTTTGATGATGAGGAGAGGTGCGAACAAGAGTTAACATTAATAATATAGTGGGTATATATATTACTTGAAGGTTGAACGATGATGATGGAGATGAGAAGAAAAAAAAAAAAAAAGGGTTGATTAAAAGGTGAGTAAGTAAGGTATTGAGCTTGTAAAACTTGTAAATGAGGTATTTGTATGAGAATTAATCAAATTAAATGCTTCATGAATATCAAATGTCATTTACTGAACCTATATGGGTTTGGCCTTTATTTTCCTAAATTTTTTTCATCTTTTGTTACAAATATGTTTTTAGTTTTTAGCTATAAGTGCTAATTTTTTTTTAACATTTCAAGAAAACCAGTAAGATAATTACTTTCATCCACATATGTTCATTAACATAAGAACAAAAATGATTGGTATGTCTATTAAGTCATAAAATTTTCATACTGATTCACAATTACTTTCCTCCGCATATGTTCTAATAATCATAAGAAAAGTAGAAAAAAAAATACTTATCTGTCTATTGCGTCAAAAAAGTTTGGTAAGTATTTACAATTCATTTCCCCCACATAAGTTGTAATAACTATTACATCAATTAATTTTTTTTCTTTCTAATGATTAAACTACCAAAGGATGTCACTCATCTATTCTTGATGTTTCCTATCGCAATCTGGTGCGTATATTCCTGAATATGCAACAATATAATACTAGCCAAAAAAATAATAGCAACCCTAATAAGGTTGAAGACAATGGACATGGTAGACTCCTCTTTTTCCTGATTATTGAGGGTAGGACCAATGTTTGAATCGCAGTTCTTCAAACAAACAGCTGTTTCGGGTGAAGCACAATTCTAGGAAACCCAACAAAGAATTGGTTACTTTGTCGGTCAGTAGGTTAACTGAGACATTGAACACCATCAAATTGGGAAGCCTCGGGAAGGAAATATAACTAGAGAAACAGTTAACGTCAAGTTGAAGAGTGAGTAGATTGATCAAATGATTGAGCCTCCATGGAATCTCGCACGAGAACTTGTTGGAGGACATATTGAGTCGGTGATGATTGAAAAGTTTTGTTATGGTGACGGGAAAGTAGTTGAATAACTAGTTGTGAGAGAGTAAAATGATTTGGAGTCTTTTGAGGTTAGAAGGGTTGGGAATTGGCCCTAAGAAGTGGTTCCCCATAAGATAGAAGACTCAAAGGTTATCCAACAACGTTAGAGGCTCAAAAGATTCAGGTAGACTGAAATCTTACCAATTGAGGTTTCGGACACAATGGTTTCGATTTGACAAAACTCCAAACTAGCTCCAAAAGTTAGTACTCCCATTCCAATTGGTGAGCCTTTTGGATGTGTATGTCCTTGATTTGAATGCAAGTAAAGGCTCCAAATCTAGGTTTGATGATGAGGAGAGGTGCGAACATGAGTGAACATCAATAATATAGTGGGTATATATATCACTTGAAGGTTGAGCGATGACAATGGAGATGAGAGGAAAAAAAAAAAAAAGGCTGATTAAAAGGTGAGTGAGTGAGGTATTGAGCTTGTAAAACTTGGAAATGAGGTATTGGTATGAGAATTAATCAAATTAAATGCTTCATGAATATCAAATGTCATTTACCGAACCTATATGGGTTTGCCCTTTCCTTTTCCTAATTTTTTTTTTTTTTCATCTTTTGTTACAAATCTGTTTTTAATTTTTAGCTATAAGAGCTAATTTTATTTTAACGTTTCAGAAAAACCAATACGATAATTACTTTCCTCCACATACGTTTTAATAAACGTAAGACCAAAATGATTGGTATGTCTATTAAGTCCTAAAATTTTCATACGGATTGACGATTACTTTCCTCCGCATATGTTCTAATAACCATAAGAAAAAGAAAAAACACTAGTTATATGTCTATTGAGTCAAAAAATGTTTGGTAAGTATTTACAATTTATTTCCTCCACATAAGTTGTAATAACCATTAGATCAATTAATTTTTTTTTTGTTTCTAATAATTAAACTACCAAAAGATGTCACTCATCTATTCTTGATGTTTCCTATTGCAATCTAGTGCCATATATTCCTGAATATGTAATAATATAATACTAGCCAAAAAATAATAACAACCATAATAAGGTTGAAGTCAATGGACACGGTAGACTCCTCTATTTCCTGATTGTTGAGGGTATGACCAATATTTGAATCGCAATTTTTCAAACAAACAGCTGTTTCGGGTGAAGCACAATTCTAGGAAACCCAACAAAGAATTGGTTACTTTGTCGGTCAGTAGGTTAGACGAGACATTCAACACCTTCAAATTGGGAAGCCTCGGGAAGGAAATGTAACTAGAGAAATGGTTAACATCGAGCTAAAGAGTGAGTAGATTGGTCAAATGATTGAGCCTCCATGGAATCTCGCATGAGAACTTGTTGTAGGAAAGATTGAGTCGGTGATGATTGAAAAGTTTTGTTATGGTGAAGGGAAAGTAGTCGAATAACTAGTTGTGATAGAGGAAAATGATTTGGAGTCTTATGAGGTTAGAAAGGTTGGGAATTGGCCCTAAGAAGTGGTTCCCCTTAAGATAGAAAACCCAAAGGTTATCTAATAATGTTAGAGGCTCAAAAGATTTTGGTAGACTGAAATCTTCCTAATTAAGGCTCTGGACCCAATTGTTTCGGTTTGACAAAACTCCAAACTAGCTGCAAAAGTCAGTGATCCAATTCCAATTGGTGAGCCTTTTGGATGTGTATGTCCTTGATTTGAATGCAAGTAAAGGCCCTAAATCTGGGTTTGATGATGAGGAGAGGTACGAACAAGAGTTAACATTAATAATATAGTGGGTATATATATCACTTGAAGGTTGAACGATGATGATGGAGATGAGGGAAAATAAAATAAAAAACGTTGATTAAAAGGTGAGTAAGTGAGGTATTGAGCTTGTAAAACTTGTAAATGAGGTATTTGTGTGAGAATTAATCAAATTAAATGCTTCATGAATATCAAATGTCATTTACCAAACCTATATGGGTTTGGCCTTTATTTTCCTAAATTTTTTTCATCTTTTGTTACAAATATGTTTTTAGTTTTTACCTATAAGTGCTAATTTTATTTTAACGTTTCAAGAAAACCAGTAAGATAATTACTTTCGTCCACATACGTTCTAATAAACATAAGAACAAAAATGATTGGTATGTCTATTAAGTCATAAAATTTTCATACTGATTCACAATTACTTTCCTCCACATATGTTCTAATAACCATAAAAATAAAAATAAAAAATACTTATATGTTTATTGAGTCAAATAAGTTTGGTAAGTATTTACAATTCATTTCCCCCACATAAGTTGTGATAACTATTACATCAATTAATTTTTTTCTTTCTAATAATTAAACTACCAAAAGATGTCACTCATCTGTTCTTGATGTTTCTTATCATAATCTGGTGCATATATTCATGAATACGTAATAATATAATAGTAGCCAAAAAAATAATAACAAACCTAATGAGGTTGAAGACAATGGACATGGTAGACTCATCTCTTTCCGGATTGTTAAGGGTAGGACCAATGTTTGAATCGCAGTTCTTCAGACAAACAGTTGTTTCGGGTGAAGCACGATTCTAGGAAATCCAACAAAGAATTGGTTACTTTTTCGGTCAGTAGGTTAGACGAGACATTGAAAACCTTCAAATTGGGAAGCCTCGGGAAGGAAATGTAACTAGAGAAATGGTTAACATCCAGCTAAAGAGTGAGTAGATTGGTCAAATGATTGAGCCTCCATGGAATCTCGCACGAGAACTTGTTGTAGGACAGATTGAGTCGGTGATGATTGAAAAGTTTTGTTATGGTGAAGGGAAAGTAGTCGAATAACTAGTTGTGATAGAGGAAAATGATTTGGAGTCTTGTGAGGTTAGAAGGGTTGGGAATTGGCCCTAAGAAGTGGTTCCCCTTAAGATAGAAAACCCAAAGGTTATCTAATAATGTTAGAGGCTCAACAGATTTTGGTAGACTGAAATCTTCCTAATTGAGGCTCCGGACTCAATTATTTCGGTTTGACAAAACTCCAAACTAGCTGCAAAAGTCAGTGATCCTATTCCAATTGTGAGCCTTTTGGATGTGTACGTCCTTGATTTGAATGCAAGTAAAGGC
>NW_007362526.1:94185-108412 GCF_000346735.1 Prunus mume
AGTAAGGTATTGAGCTTGTAAAACTTGTAAATGAGGTATTTGTATGAGAATTAATCAAATTAAATGCTTCATGAATATCAAATGTCATTTACCAAACCTATATGGGTTTGGCCTTTATTTTCCTAAATTTTTTTCATCTTTTGTTACAAATATGTTTTTAGTTTTTAGCTATAAGTGCTAATTTTTTTTTAACGTTTCAAGAAAACCAGTAAGATAATTACTTTCGTCCACATACGTTCTAATAAACATAAGAACAAAAATGATTGGTATGTCTATTAAGTCATAAAATTTTCATACTGATTCACAATTACTTTCCTCCGCATATGTTCTAATAACCGTAAGAAAAAAAAAACTACTTATATGTCTATTGAGTCAAAAAAAATTTGGTAAGTATTTACAATTCATTTCCGCCACATAAGTTGTAATAACCATTACATCAATTATTTTTTTTTTCTTTCTAATAATTAAACTACCAAAAGTTGTCACTCATCTATTCTTGATATTGCCTACCGCAATTTGGTGCATATATTCCAGAAAATGTAATAGTATAATACAAGGAAAAAAAAATAACAACCCTAATGAGGTTGAACACAATGGACATGGTTAACTCCTCTCTTTCCTGATTGTTGAGGGTAAGACCAATGTTTGAATCACAGTTCTTTAGAAAAACAGTTGTTTCAGGTGAAGCACGATTCTAGGAAACCCAACAAAGAATTGGTTACTTTGTCGGTCAGTAGGTGAGACGAGACATTGAACACCTCCAAATTGGGAAGCCTTGGGAAGGAAATGTAACTAGAGAAATGGTTAACGTCGAGCTGAAGAGTGAGTAGATTGATCAAATGATTAAGCCTCCACGGAATCTCGCACGAGAACTTGTTGTAGGACAGATTGAGTCGGTGATGATTGAAAAGTTTTGTTATGGTGAAGGGAAAGTAGTCGAATAACTAGTTGTGATAGAGGAAAATGATTTGGAGTCTTGTGAGGTTAGAAGGGTTGGGAATTGGCCCTAAGAAGTGGTTCCCCTTAAGATAGAAAGCCCAAAAGTTATCCAACAATGTTAGAGGCTCAAAAGATTCGGGTAGACTAAAATCTTCCCAATTGAGGCTCCGGACTCGATGGTTTCAGTTTGACTAAACTCCAAGCTAGCTCCAAAAGTCAATGCTCCTATTCCAATTGGTGAGGCTTTTGGATGTGTATGTCCTTGATTTGAATGCAAGTAAAGGCCCCAAATCAGGGTTTGATGAGGAGCAGAAGAGCAAACACAAGCTAACAGCAATAATAGAGTGGGTATATATATCACTTGAAGGTTGAGCGATGATGATGGAGATGAGAAAAAAAAAAAAAAAAAAGGTTGATTAAAAGGTGAGTGAGTAAGGTATTGAGCTTGTAAAACTTGGAAATGAGGTATTGGTATCAGAATTAATCAAATTAAATGCTTCATGAATGTCAAATGTCATTTACCGAACCTATATGGGTTTGCCCTTTTTTTTTCCTAATTTTTTTTTCATCTTTTGTCACATATATGTTTTTAGTTTTTAGCTATAAGTGCTAATTTTATTTTAACGTTTCAGAAAAACCAGTAAGATAATTACTTTCCTCCACATACGTTTTAATAAACGTAAGACCAAATTGATTGGTATGTCTATTAAGTCATAAAATTTTCATACGGATTGACAATCACTTTCCTCCGCATATGTTCTAATAACCGTAAGAAAAAAAAAACTACTTATATGTCTATTGAGTCAAAAAAAATTTGGTAAGTATTTACAATTCATTTCCGCCACATAAGTTGTAATAACCATTACATCAATTATTTTTTTTTTCTTTCTAATAATTAAACTACCAAAAGATGTCACTCATCTATTCTTGATGTTTCCTATCGCAATCTAGTGCATATATTCCTGAATATGTAATAATATAATACTAGCCAAAAAATAATAACAACCCTAATAAGGTTGAAGACAATGGACATGGAAGACTCCTCTATTTCCTGATTGTTGAGGGTATGACCAACATTTGAATCGCATTTCTTCAAACAAACAGCTGTTTCGGGTGAAGCAAAATTAAAAAATAAAAAGAGGTTGATTAAAAGGTGAGTGAGTGAGGTATTGAGCTTGTAAAACTTGTAAATTAGGTATTTGTATGGGAATTAATCAAATTAAATGCTTCATGAATATCAAATGTCATTTACCGAACCTATATGGGTTTGCCGAGCCCGATCATGGTCGGGCATTTTTTTTCCCTAATTTTTTTTCATCTTTTGTTACAAATATGTTTTTAGTTTTTAGCTATAAGTGCTAATTTTTTTTTAACGTTTCAGGAAAACCAGTATGATAATTACTTTCCTCCACATACATTCTAATAAACATAAGAACCAAAATGATTGATATGTCTATTAAGTCATAAAATTTTGATACTAATTGACAATTACTTTCCTCGGCATATGTTATACTAACCATAAAAAAAAAATTAAAAAAAAAAACTACTTATATGTCTATTAAGTAAAGAAAGTTTGGTAAGTATTTACAATTTATTTTCTCCACATAAGTTGTAATAACCATTACATCAATTAATTTTTTTTCTTTCAAATGATTAAACTACCAAAAGATGTCACTCATCTGTTTTTGATGTTTCCTCTCACAATTTGGTGCATATATTCCTGAAGATGTAATAGTATAATACTAGCCAAAAAAATAATAACAACCCTAATGAGGTTGAAGACAATGGACATGGTAGACTCCTATCTTTCTTGATTGTTGAGGGTATGACCAATGCTTGAATCGCAGTTTTTCGGACAGACAGCTGTTTCAGGTGAAACCCAATTCTAGGAAACCCAGCAAAAAATTGGTTACTTTGTCGGTCAGTAGGTTAGACGAGACATTGAACACTTTCAAATTGAGAAGCCTTGGGAAGAAAATGTAACTAGAGAAACGGTTAACGTCGAGCTGAAGAGTGAGCAAATTGGTCAAATGATTGAGTCGGTGAGGATTTATTGTCATGGTGTAGGGGAAGTTGCCGAATAACTAGTTGTGGGAGAGAAAAATAATTTGGAGTCTTGTGATGTTAGAAGGGTTGGGAATTTGCTCTAAGAAGTGGTTCCCCTTAAGATTGGGAACCCAAAGGTTATCCAGCATCGTTAGAGGCTCAAAAGAGTCGTATAGACTGAGATCCTTTCAACTTAGGCTCCAAACCCTGGGGTTTCGGTTTTACCAAACTCCTTACTAGCTGCAAAAATGAGTGCTCCTATTTAAATTGGTGAGCCTCTTGGATGTGTCTGCCCTTGATTTGAATGCAAGTAGAGGCTCCAAATCTAGGTTTGATGATGAGGAGAGACATTAACAAGAGTTAAGAGCAACAATAAAGTGAGTATTGTCATTGTTGAGGGAGAGAAGTTGAGTATTGCCATTGTTGAGGGAGAAAAGTAGAGGGTTTTAGAGTTTATGTGATTGAGATAACAGTGAGGTTGGAGAGATCAATAATGAGCAGTGATAGGTGGTTCAGCTAGGGACTGAGAACTTAGAGATGAGCAAGCGAGGTTATGACCTCGAACGACTTGTGTGGGGAGAGTGAGGGAGAGAAGTGAAGGGTCACTTAGATGTTAGTGAGTGAGGTATTAAGCTTGTAAAACTTATAAATGGGGAATTGGTGTGCGCATTAATCAAATTAAATGTTTTATGAATATCAAAAGTCATTTACCTGGCCTATATGTGCTTGCTAGGCCTAGTCGTGGTCGGGCCATTTTTTTTCCTAAATTTTTTTTTAATCTTTTGTTACAAATAAGTTTTTGGTTTTTAGCTAATAAGTGATACTTTTATTTTAACATTTCAGGAAAACTAATAAGATAATTACTTTCCTCCACATAAGTTTTAATAATCTTAAGAACCAAAGGGCTTGACATGTCTATTGAGTCATAAAATTTTGATAAGTATCTATAATTACTTTCCTCAGCATAAGTTCTAATAACCATAAGGACAAAAAAACTTATACGTCTATTGAGTCCTAAAAGTTTGGTAAACATTTACAATGTTTTTCCTCCACATAAGTTGTAATAACTATGATATCAATTAATTTTTTTCTTTCTAATGATTAAACCATCAAAAGATGTCACTAAAAGGTGAGTGAGTGAGGTATTGCGCTTGTAAAACTTGTAAATGAGGTATTGGTGTAGGCATTAATCAAATTAAATGCTTAATGAATATCAAAAGTCATTTACTGGGCCTATATGGGTTTGCTGGGCCCGATCGTGGTCTTTTTTCCTAAAAAAAAATTTTCCTCTTTTGTTACAAATATGTTTTTGATTTTTAGTTAATAAGTTCTAATTTTATTTTTACATTTTAGGAAAACTAGTAAGATAATAACTTTCCTTCACGTTCTAATAAACATAAGAACCAAAATGCTTGATATGTCTATTGAGTCATAAAATTTTCATAAGGATTGACAAATACTTTCCTCCGCATAAGTTCGAATAACCATAAGAACCAAAGGACTTCTATGTCTATTGAGCCAAAAATGTTTAGTAAGAATTTACAATTTCATTTCTCCAAATAAGTTATAATAACTATTACATCAATTAATTTTTTTCTTTCTAATGATTAAACTACCAAAAGATGTCATTCATCTGTTCTTGATGTTTCCTACTGCAATCTGGTGCATATATTCATGAAGATGTAATAGTATAATACTAGCCACAAAAAAATGATAACAACCCCAATGAGGTTGAAGACAATAGACATGATAAACACCTCTCTTTCCCGATTGTTGAGGGCAGGACCAATGCTTGAATCACAGTTCTTCAGTTAGACAACTGTTTTGGGTGAAGCACAATTTTGGGAAACCAAACAAAGAATTTGGTACTTTGCCAGTCAATAGGTTAGACGAGACATTGAACACCTTTAGATTAGGAAGCCTCGGGAAGGAAATGGAACCAAAGAAATGATTAACGTCGAGCTGAAGAGTGAGCAAATTGGTTAAATGATTGAGCCTCCACAAAATCTCGCCCGAGAACTTGTTATAGGACAAATCGAGTCGATGAGGATTGAAAAGTTTTGTTATGGTGAAGGGAAAGTCGCTGAATAACTAGTTGTGGAGAGGAAAATGATTTTGAGTCTTGTGAGGCTAGAAAGGTTGGGAATTGGCCCTAAGAAGTGGGTCCCCTTAAGATTGAAAACCCAAAGGTTATCCAGCAACGTTAAAGGCTCAAAAGAGTCTTGTAGACTGAGATCTTCCCAATTGAGGCTTCGGACCCGGTGGTTTCAATTTTACAAAACTCCGAACTAGCTGTAAAAGTCGGTGCTCCTATTCAAATTGGTGAGCCTCTTGGATGTGTCTGCCCTTCATTTGAATGCAAGAGGCTTCAAATATGGGTTTGATGATGAGGAGAGGCCTGAACAAGAGTTAAGAGCAATAATAGAGTGGGTATTGCCATTGTTGAGGGAGAGAAATCGAGTGTTGCCATTGTTGAGGGAGAAAAGTCAAGGGTTTTAGGGTTTATGTGATTGAGATAGCAGTGAGGTTGGAGAGGTCAATAATAGGGCGTGAGAGGTGGTTCCGATAGAGAATGAGAACTTGGAGATGAGCCAGCGAGGTTATGACCTCGAATGACTCGTATGGGGAGAGTAAGGAAGAGAAGTGATTGAGATAGAGATCGATACGTGCCGTGGGCTTCTTTTTCTTTTTCATTTTGAGCGCCGCGTCTGAAATAAATAAGGGCGGCGTATGATTACTAACACTAATGATAATCAAACTTAATGTTTAGGGGAAATTTTTTATTAATACCTACGATCCGTAATATAAGAAAAACATAACATTAAAGATACATTGAAGTTCCTGCAGAATTAGAAGGTTCATAAACAGAAATCCAACCAAAGAACTTGTTTACCTCAAGCTAGAGAATGAGAGGGTTGTTCAAATGGTTGACGGTCGAGGGAATCTCGCCGGATAAGTTGTTTTTGGACATATTAAGAAGGTAAAGGTTGAAAATCAAGGTTACGGAGAAGGGAAAGTTGTCGTGTAAATTGTTGTAAGAAAGGAATAGGAGTTAAAGAGTGGAGTTAGAGAGGTATGGAATGAGGCCTGATAGGCAATTTAGCTTGATACTGAGAACTCAGAGCTGAGCCGGCGAGATTACAAGCTCGAATAAGCCGTTTTGTGAGAGTAAGGGAGAGAAGTGAAGGGACACTCAGTGTGGAGTGAGTAAGGCATTGGACTTGTAAAAGTTATAAATGATGTATTGGTGTAATTAAATGCTTCATGAATATCATAGGTCATGGACCGGACACATCCAGTGAGCCGGGCCTACAGGCTCGATCAAGCCTTTTCTATTTTATATCTTTTTGTTATAATATTTATATCTAGGGGTAAAGTTTATTATATATCTAGGATCCATAATAGAAGCAAAACAGAACATTGAAGACACATTGAAGTTCCTGCATATTCGAGAGTTTCATAATGAAAATTCAAGCAGAGAACTGGTTTACCTCAAGCCAGAGAGAGAGAAGATTGTTCAAATAAGTTGTTGTAGGATAGTCTTTTAAAGTGTAGCTTGAACTGCAACATTTCCTTCACGTTAAACTTCAACAACCACTCCAGTTTCCTTTATATCTCTGTTAATCTTCTTCCTTATCAAGAAGGCAATAATGACAGGAATACAACACATACCAACAATTATAGCCGAGACATATAAGGGAATGAATGTGCTGAGTACACACCAAATCCCAATCACAAGACAAAAAAGGAGAAGGTAAATAAATTGTCTCACTTGATACATGCTCACGAGAAATTTGATGACAAGTAGACATGTTATAAGCCTTACTAGTATAATTAGCTCTCACATGTAAATCGTTATCATATAGTTGCTGGGCTTACGTTTCTCTTTAAAGCACTCACAATAATCAACTGAAGGATTTACTACTAATGCAAAAGTGGCCACAAATGTGGCAATGGCTTGACTGAGCCAAGTATGAAATGAAGTTTAAGCAATGGTGATGGAGATGAGAAAAAAAAAATGTTGATTGAATTTTGTACATAGAGAGGGGAGAGAACAAAACCAAATAAACATATTTATCACTTGACCTAGTGTAGTTACAATATTTATATCTAGGGAAAAAGTTTATTATATCTAGGATCCATAATAGAAGCAAAACAGAACTTTGAAGACACATTGAAGTTCATGCAGATTCGGGATGTTTAGAATAGAAATCCAACCAGAAAACCATTTTACCTTAAGCGGTATGGTGAGAAGATGGGTCAAATTGTTGCATTTGAAATTCCCGTTTTAGCCGTATGCTCTTCAAACTGAATATTTAATAACTTTTTATGCACTTATAAGAGCATCTCCAACTGATATGTCAAATTGCCACATGGACATGAAATAGCAAAAATTGAAGGTTAAAGTTGCTCAAACTGAATAGTCAAATCCTACATGAATTTGAAGGCTGGAAGAAATATGTCAAAAATAACATATCAAAAAGCTTGATGTCAAATATGTTTTTAATATTTTTTTAGTCATGGACTCCACTATTATTTACTCTCTTTTAAAACTTTATGTGTCATATGGGCCCCATTTGCTTTTTAAAATATAATAAAATAATATGGCATTTGGCGTTTTGGGTGGAGTTAAATTTTTTCTAAAGTGTCAAATTACCATATAAGCCATCAAATTCAAATTTAACATTTTGCATTTGACATCTCCCTTGTAGGTGCTCTAAGTGAAGTGCAAGAGGCTAAAGAGAGAGTGTATGCCTTTTTAAAACAACTAAGAGCATCTCCAAGGGAGAAGTTAACTCCAACGTGGCACTTTTAACATGTAGAAAAAATAGCTAAGACTCATTCCTACCAAAATGTTAAATCCTACATGGAGTAACATTTCTCTTTCATGCTGCTACTTTTGCCTATTTGACTTTGTGATATTATTTCATTATTTATTTTCAACCTAGAAAGTAATAAACAAATAAACATATTATGTAATAACAAATAAAATAATATTTTAATTTGACATGTCAAATAGAATGTAAAATTTTATTATTTGTCAAATTACACATAAACTATCTAATTCAAATTTAATGTGTATATCGGGTGGAATG
Source organism: Prunus mume (assembly GCF_000346735.1). The sequence goes on from NW_007362526.1 coordinate 102,267, forward strand.
CTAAGAATCAACATCTAATGTTTATGGAAAGAGAGCTAAAAACCTTAGCAAATTGTTGAGATTTCAATAATTAATGCTTTCAAGTCTCTTGAAAACATTATTCTTCCCAAAAAAAGCTTCTTGGTGGATGAGGCGACTCTGCCCAAAAATAGGACACATTATTTTGTGAGTCAGTGTAACAACTACTTCGCTTACTTTCTCGGCAGAAAGAGTCCATTTAATTTACTAATGTGATTGTGTGACTTCGGAGGAAACTAAAATTTGAATGCGTTTTCTTTTATCTTCCTTTTCTCATATCATATCTCACCTTCAGAACTCAGCCGAAGGGGTAGGGTGGACATAAGGATTAAAACGCTGCAGTATGACCATTTTGCTTTTACAAAATTTTAAGCATAAAATGTTCTTCGTGCTCATATATGAAAGGCAATTAACATTTTCCAGTTCAAAAGGGGGAAAAGAAAAGAATAGGGTATTCTACATCTCAAAATTTTCTGGTGCCATCAATTTCCGTAAAACCAATAACGTTCACATCTTAGATTTAAAATATGACAACTGGTTGAAGGGCCACTTTATAACCCTAATTGAGAGCAAGTACATCGGAATCATTTCATGAAGAAAAAAAAAGGGCTTTCTAATATGAGCTTTCAATCATAGAAAAGTAACTGATGGTCCCTAAGATATCTTGACTTTCAACGTATCGCCGGTGGCCGCTTGGAACGGGGCAAGAGAGCAAGAAGAATCTTCTTCCTTGGTCCCTGCAACAAAATCAATCTCCATAAGGACAAAATATGACAACTTATAGTACATTCACCACCAATAACATGCAAAACTTCATGACTACTTATGCAGGATTAAGCAACACAACCATAAAACACCAAGTTGGACCGCATTGATAAAGCAAACTAAAAGGAAAAGAACAGAAAAGGGGGAAATACCATAGGTATTCCCAGCTCTTTGAGATCATTTTCTCCCATCTGCTTCAATGCAGTCATATCAATCTGTGTAACATCAGACATATCAATTATAAGCTGAATCAGAGAAAAGGTAGTAAATCAATTACTTGTCCACAGCAAGCTTATAAGCCCACCAAAACTCCAAAGTTAGCTATATGAGTGTCTGATAAAAGCTAAATGGTTTCACATGTTATTCAACAAGCACATGATTTTTCACTAATAGACTTAGATATAATGCCCACATCCCTAATGTTGGATTCTTACAACCAAATGACCTCTTAAATAGTTATAAAACAATGCCTCCACTAAGTAGTGTGGTTATACGCCACTATGGCAACTTGTAGCACTATCACAATTTGTTCTTCCTTTTATCACTTAACATAACCTAATGAATTACCAAGGACGTTAAAATAGTAAAAACAAAGATAACAAGCAACATACTTCCTCTGCCTTAAAAATGATGGCATATTTTCCCAACCCCAGCGTCTGTAGCAAGCCATCTACAGTCTGTTGTTCATCACCCTACAAACAATAAATACCCAGAAAAGGGGAGAAAAATCAGCAGATTGAAGTAAATTACTAAAATTTTAAAAAGAAAAGTTGGGAACTTATTATTCCACCACTTCATTATGGTTAAAACTAGCTAATATTAATAAATGAAAGTCAAAACAAACAAATGACTAGCACAGAAGTCAAATTATACATGTTCTATGGCAGAATACCATTTTGAGGTAGAGAGACAAGAATACGTAATTTGATACGTAGACAACGCTTAGGTAATTATAATTACAGAGCTTAAAAAACTTCAAGATACAACCACAGTAAAGTACTTAATTTCCTTGTAACTCCAAGACACAGGCCTACTGTTTTCTTCATCATGCAGACAGGGCACAGTTCCAACATGAAAGAAAGAGATGGTTCTAATTGTAGGATGTGGGGGAAAAGCTTGATGCAGACAATCTATGTAAAACTCAAGTGCCATCCTACTTCAATTTTCAAACTTTCAAGAATGCCTAGTCAGCTCAGCTAGTAAGATTAGCATACATGAAAACATAAATTGGACCTATAAGCATAAACAAGTTTAATGAGTTTCTTCATGGACATACAGCTACAAGCACAAAGCTTATCTGGATAAATAATAGAAGCAAATCCGATTAACAAAATATGAAGCAGTAACCACCAACTAGCTATCCACAAAATAAGCTGCACTTGAGTTTTAACTCATACACCAAAAGATAAAAGCAAATAGCAAAAGGCAAGTAGCATGTACCACGTATGAACTTTTCTGTACAATGCTGCTCAGTGGAGGAAGTTGGCTCAAATGGGGTGGAGGTGGAGCCACAGGCTTCACAGATCCAGGAGGCAATGGAGGATTAGACATGAAAGGAGCAGCATTTGTGGGCCTTGTAGCATCTAGAACATCTTTGCTCATATATGGAACCGATCTGACATCATCAAATGCCCTATTTAATGGCCTTCTCTGCAATTCTTCAGGATTCCTCTGTGGGGAGAGGCCCCTAGAAGTGACTATAACTCTATCTGGGGATCTTCGTCTTAAATGGTCCAGTGTCCAAGGGGAATAAGAATTTCTCAATGAGTCCACATGCGGCAAATCATCTGCACTTCTTGAAGAAGGGATACGAGCCATGGCACCAGTCTCCTTTAGTTCTGGCAAGCGCTGCCGTGGGTCAAGGCCAGTAGAAGGTCGCTGAACTGCCTTTGAAAGCTTCTCACGAAGGTCCCCATGTCTCTGATCATCATCACTCTGAGCTCGTCTAAACGCATTCTTTTGCATGAGTTTAAAGCGGAGGTCACCTTTACCAATGCGCGCGTCTTGGTGATTTAAAGGCAGAGAGGTTAGAAATTGGAAATTAATTCAGAAATACAGTAATGCAGCGATATTACAATTGCTCCGGAGTAAGCTTATTACCATCAAAACCATTGGAGTTCAAATTTGACACACCATAATCTCCTCGCTGGCTGCAAGGTGAAATAAGACCATAAATTTGACTTTCGCTGGGGACTTTTATGCTCATAGGATGTAAAAACCATATAGACATCAAAACATTCTAGCTGCATTGCCGACAGTCATACGTATTGCCTGCGACTTATACCAATATTTCAATATAACTCAATATCCATGTTATTTAATTTTGTATCAATAGTATAATTTACAAGGAATTATAAAAGGCACCGAGAGAAGCTCTGAGTCAGACATGGCAACATTCAAAGCAACAGTATCTTTCTAAAAACAATAATAATAGAACTTGAAAAGTAAAGAAGGGCATACCGTTTGTTGCTGTTGTGTAGGCTTCCATGCGAGAAAGCACCATCTACATTACCTCCTAACCTATCTCTAACAGACCGCTTGGTCCCAGCTGCAGGCAGAGAATCAGATAAAGAACCATCAGACCCGGAAACTGCCCTCTTCACTACCTGTCAAATGGTGATACAAGTCATTGCACTTTCATGGACACCAAAACCAGGGAAAAACCTAACCTTCCTAGCAGTTGCTGATATAATTGAGTAAATACAAGTAAATGTTCAAAATTCAATTCCTTCAATTCATGTTGCTTTAGTTTCTTTCTTTTCACTAACTAACAATGTAGACTTATTCAGTTTTATGAATCCCAAAGAAAAAGTTGTACATACACATACATATAATACAGAAAATGAGAAATTGGATAAGTTGCATAAGGAAGCAATGAAAGATCATATTGCAAGCTTAAAGAGGTATAGTGGATTAGATACCTGGCCACCACGCCCAAGCGTAATGGTAACTTGGCCCCTCGAAGTCCCTGACATATTTTCGAATCTGAAACCCTAGGTTATCAATCAGCTAATCAGTCTTGTACCACGACTATGACGGCTGGTAAACGAGGCATCACCGCTGCAGAAACCCTAATCTCATTGCCGGTGCCAGCCAAAGCGAAACTCAAGAAGATTGATAATCGTCTGTTTGTCTGCAACTTATGGCGAGCAATTAGGGTTACAAAGAGAGAGAGAGAGAGAGAGAGAGAGAGAGAGAGAGAGAGAGAGAGATAGAAAATTTGAGTTTGGCGTGTTTTTAGGTCGAAATGAAATAAAATGAAAACGATGACAATGGCGAACTCGGGAAGATGGCCCCAAAATTTTATTTGATCGGACCAATATGAGACGTCTTCTTACCGGACACTCTCAAAGTCTCAAGTCTTTTGACCCTCTTTTCAAACGAAAGGCCAAAAACTAAATTAAATAATTAAAAAAGAAAAAGGAATGAAAATGTAAAGAAAGGAAAGAACGGTGTTTTCTTCGGTAAATAAATAAATAATAATTGCCTTTTATCACATATTTGCAACTTGCAAGAGACATAATTAAAGTTGCACATAAAATTATTTATGAAAAGAAAAACAAAAATTGGACCATAAAAAGATAAGGGCCGAGGTCTCCTAGAGCCCACCAAAGATAATACACGGCCCAAACAAAAAAGTCAAAGTCAAAATCAAGTCAAAAGAGACAGCAGCAGGAGCAGCCCAACGTTGGAGGTTCAGAGCTTACGCCAAGAAATGAAAACTTGGCTTCAAGCCTTCATCAAATAATTAATTATAGAGAGTCTGAATTGGCTGTATGACGTGTCTCTCTGACTTCATTTGAGTTAAAAGCTTATGGTTACTTGATAAATTATTCTGTTTTCTTAATTATACAAAAAGCATATGAAATTGTTGAGAATTTCTTTCGTGAGATAGACTTTTTCCGGCGAATTGTGTTCTTTCTTGACAAATATATAATACTATAAACCTCTCCAATACCTATAACCAATTGATTTTGAATTGTTCAAAATTTGAAAAACGCACACATCCATAGTCTACGAACTGAATATTGGGTGAGATAAAAATTAATTCACATTATTAGAGACAAGTAAATAATTTCTTCCAGCTAGCCCTACTTACAGTCCATCCTAGATGTGAAGATTGAGCGGAAAAATTAAATGGATCGGCTGTCATATATGCTCATGATCATGTGCAAGTATCCAAGATAGTTGCCCAGCAGAAGGAGAAATTATGAAGCATCCAAATTAACCACTAAGACTTTGTAACATATAATTATATATGGAAAATTTTGAAACATACAGATATGTTTTTATTGAGAGGACTTAATTAAGCTACTCAAATCTTCACACATATCATAGGTCGAAATTGAATTCATTAGGCATTATAGCATCCAAACATAAGTGAGCTTCTGGATCAATTGAGCTACTCATATATGATACAAAACGACATTAATATATGTTCGTTGTAGTACATGCAAATGGACTTTCAGATCTCTACCTGTTGTTGCCTTTAAAGAAATGCACACCATTAGTATATACAGTCAGGATCAACAACCATAGACGTCTTTGATATTTAACGAGAGAGAGAGAGAGAGAGAGAGAGAGAGAGAGAGAGAGGAATTGAACGTACATGATATGTATATTGAATGTTCTTTTTTTCTTTTTTTACAGCACAAGCACACAACACAAAGAACACAAGGAACACAAGGAACACAAAGAACACAAACACAAATGATAGGATCCTATTATTCAATCAACTAAACCAAAGCCCAAACATACTTACTAGGTATATATGAGTCCCGAGACTCTCACGAATTCAATTCAGATCGATATACCAACAAAATTAAAAAAGCAAATCATTGTACAAACAGACGTACGAAAGCACTCAAACTTGTGTAGATTTGCTTGATGCAGCAAACAATCGGACCACAACGCTTCAATTCCCCAAGAGATAGATGAAGAAGAGAGAAGAAACTAACATCAAAATCTGCTGCTAGCATATATCGAGATCCAAGAAGAAGATCTTGACCCTAGCTAACCCTTCGATCGGTATTCAGAATAGATTACTGGAAACGGATGGTAGGTAGGGTTTCTTCTTCTTGAGTGAACCCATCTTCTCTAGTCTAAATCTAACGGCCTAGCTTGCTCTTTAGTCTTCTTTCGCTTTCTTCTCGGTTTGATCTTCGAGGTGGAGGGTGGTTTTGGTGGGGTTGGCAGGTGGCTTAAGAAGGAGTGGGAGTAGCAGTGGTGATGGCGATGATGAGGAGAGTGAGGGGTTAATGATGAGAGGAAGAGAGGAGAAGACATGATGATTAAAACCGCTGTGCAGCTAGCTGGTTATTGTTTTTTTTTTTTTTTTTTTTTTTTTTTGGGGGGGGGGAGGC
>NW_007362526.1:120551-140270 GCF_000346735.1 Prunus mume
ATTATTTTGTTTTCTTCAATTTCATTATACCTTCAAAGCTTTTCAATTTGTTTATATGTTATTTATAATATAAATATTTTGTATTTGGCTTTACGGAAAGAGGGAAACTATTATTTTTCACAACAACTCCTTGAAGTTTTGGAAATTACAAGAACACCCACTGAGGTTTTAAATTGTTTTTACAAAACTATTTTTCATTGATTTTTCATCCAAAGATTGATGATTTTATAATAAAAAATTCTCCAAATGACAAAGTTGGCCTTTGAGATTAGATTGCATATACTTCATTGAGGTTAATTTTGTCATTTACATAAGTTTTTTTTTAATGAAATTATCAAGTTTTGGACAAATAATCAACGAAAAGGGGTTTTTTAAAAACAAACTGAAACCTCAGGGAGTGTTCATATAACTTTTGAGACATGATGGGGTTTTGTGATAACACAAGAAACATCAGGGTGTGTTGGTATAAATAACTCGTCAAAATTTTCATTGTCTTCATCATCTCGATATTATTGATATTATCGATATTATAGCGATATTTTGACCAAATATTGTTGAAGTGTAAGAGAAATTATCGACGTCGATATTATTGATATTTATACAATATGTGTATAGATACGGTTCAAAATATCATTGATCTAAAAAAACGATAATATCTCAATATTTCGTTGATATTACTTATATTTTTTTATTTATTCTCACAACCTTTTACGAAATGGCTTTTGCGTTGGCAAACAGATATTTTCGTATCAATTTATTTTGTGGCCCGAGGTTTTCTTGAGTTTATGGATATTTGACAGATCATGCATTGCTTTTTGTCCATTAGGTTGAAGCAGCACTTGGAAAGTGGGAACACAAATCCAATGTGAAATTAACTTGATATATACGGAGAATTTTGAAACCAATAATAAACACGAACTTGTCAAAGTTTGGATAGTCCTTACTTATTGTCTTATCTAAAGGGTCGGTAACCTGGTCACTCAGTGCAAAGGGATATTTCCTTTTGCTTTCGTCATTGAGGTTAATTATAATCAACTCCGAAATGAGAAAATTCCAACAACAAACCCCAAAATGATCATGTAAGGTCCAAAATACCCTAATCTAAAGCCTACGCTTTAAAATGTCAAAATCAACTCCTCAAATCTCACAACAATGTTAGAAATTTATATTTTTGTACCACATTTGTTTTTATACAAATTTATAAATAAACCCAATCCTAGACATGTATTTATAAAAAAACCCAAGCACTATTTAAACATAGAAACACACCCAAAATCAACCCTAAAGTCAACTTTTTGGGTGTGTTTATAAATGAGTTTTGAGTGTATGTAATGATGGGTTTTGGGTGTGTTTATAAAGTGTTTTGGGTGTTGGGTTTTTTTATAATTTCAACCTCCATTTTGGGTGTTTTAGTAAAACTCCCTTGTTTTTATCAACCGACGAAACCCCAAGCTCGATAAACTAAAAAACATTCTTAGCATCCAAATGAAAAATAAATAAAAAAAGAAAGAGAAAAAGTAACGTTAAAAAAAGGGAACATGTATTTGCCAGACCTTAATATCACAATCCAAACTACCACTGTAAACAAGAAAAGAATCACCAGAATCATCAGAATCCTCACTTCTATTGTTACAAGCTGCAGTCAAACACTTGACGGGCTTCTTGTGACCTTCCAACACAGCCAAGCAAGAATAGCCGATGCTCCTATTATGATCATCATCAACTAGCCGCCCTGATCTCCTCCAAACCCTAACACTACAATCCGCCGACCCACTAAACACCAAATCCGCCACCACAGCCAAGCACAATATGGCCTTGCTGTGTCCCCTCAGCGCACCCACCACCACCATGCCACCGCCTTTAACGCCACGAACATGATCACGATCTCTTTCCCACACTAAAATTGACCGATCGCACGCACCGGAGTAGAGCACAGAGCCATCGGAACTAAAAGCCAAAGCATTCACAGCCGACTTGTGCCTCTCCAGCGTAGCATCAAGCACGACCGACTTATTAACTTTCTTCCACACCTTTATTTTCTTGTCTGCAGAGCCGGTGTAGACGAACTCCCCGTCACGCGACGACGCTATAGCGTTGATGGCGTCGTCGTGGGCGTTGCTCACCGACTCCAAGCATCTGAAATCCGACGTCCGCCAGATTTTGAACGTGCGGTCCCACGAGGCGGAGTAGAGAAACGACCCGTCGTTGGATATGGCTAGGGCGGAAACTGTGTCGACGTGGTGCACCCAGGTGCACTTCTTGTGTCGCCGGATTTGGACATAGTCCTTGGGAGAGAAGAATCGTGGGACCCGGTCTTTTAGGGTGGGGAGGGTGGCGATGCATTTGAAGTGTTTTTGATGACCGTGTGGGTTTGTGATGAGATTGATGTCGATTTTCCAGACTCGGATTTTGTGGTCTTGGTGAGCGCTGAATAGTAGCTCCCCAATGACCGCTAGAGACTTAACGGTGCTGTTGGTGGGGGCTACCACCTTATTGGGTGATGAAGGGTGTAATCGGCTCCATGCTATGATCTGACCGTTGGATAAGCCGCTGTATAGGAAGTTTCCGGAGAGGGCTAGGGAGCATACGTAGGAGGAGGAGGTTTGGGTTTTGAGGGTGGCTATGCAGAGGTGGTGGGTGGTTGGGGCTTCTAGAACAAGTTGAAGTTGGTTGGAGATTGAGGTAGTGAGAGAAAGGACAGATGGTAAACTTGGTTGGGAAGATAGAGAGGAGGAGGAAGAGGTTGATGCTTCTGATTGGAGGAGGTGAATGGAAATATTGGAGTGATCTTCATGAGATTCTTCTGTGCTTGTGTGACATGGCAAGGGACATGGAACAAGTCCCATTAAAAGAAAGCTTTGGTTTAAATAAAGAAAGATAAAAGCTTCTGTATTGTTTGTTAGAATGAGTTTACCTTCTTATGAAGAGAAGATATGAAGTTTCAAAAAGGTGACCGCGATGATCCGCTGGAACCATCATTTTCTAACTTTTCTTGACAATAAACTAGTGGCGATCAGATAAAGAGAAGGCCAGATTCTTCCATCAAAACGAGCTGCTGGGGTAGGATGCAAGTTAGATATATTAGCCTCTCGACCTTTTTTTTTTTTTTCCAAATGGCATGGCTTGGTTGGGTAGCTTTTGGATTGGCAAAAGAGATATTGGTATCAATTGGCCTAATAATGAGTTGAAAGCTTTTGTGGATTTGCCATTTGAAGGATAATGCTTTCCACTTTCCTTTGCTGCTGTACAAATATCGCTGAAAGGAGAAAAGTATGGGGCCCTTAGGTCATTTTGCTGATGTGTATAATTAGGTTAGAGCAATTCATGATGCTATAGCTAACCACCGCTCTTGATGCAGTGCTTAAATCTTTACTTTTTTGGATCAGAATTTTGAATTTAATTAATCAAATAACTGACTTAAAAAAAGGGTTGGAAATATATAATTACAAATTTATAAATAAACCCAATCCTAGACATGTATTTATAAAAAAACCCAAGCACTATTTAAACATAGAAACACACCCAAAATCAACCTCAAAGTCAACTTTTTGAGTGTGTTTATAAATGAGTTTTGAGTGTGTGTAATGATGAATTTTGAGTGTGTTTATATGTTTAAATAGTAATCTGGGTCGGCATGAGTCCACTTCTCTGCGAGGGGTCTTCCGCTTTCGGATTGTGGAATTTGTCGACCAAGTGGCATCTTTATCGTTCACATTGTTTTTTGTAAGGACTAGCTTTTCCGCACTAGCTAGGAAAGTTTGGCATGGCGGACCAAATGCAAAGGACTAATATAAAAAGTCTGTCAAAACATTGGACCATAATTGTAGTGAGTCATATATATACTCTGTCAAAATTGGACCAAGAATGGATCGAAATTGTTAGAAGGTTCCATTCACTTGCGAAGATGCCAACCCTTTTCCTCTTTCATACTGAGAATTAATGCAATGGTTATGTTTCATACCTTTTTTTTTTTTTTTTTTCCTTTTGGCCTGCTTAATGGTATAAATTTTCTTTCATGTGTTATTAAATTAACAAATTTATAACTCTTGCATATGATTCAGATTCAGTTAAGGTTTCATCTTCATAGTAAGTTTATACGTTCTCATCAGAATTTTCCCTTGACCTAGAAGCATCATTCAACATTTTTCATTCAATAGGCTTACATTAGTTGTAAAAAGACTTGTAGTTCAAGTAATTAAAAACACTATCCACGCATTCGACACTGGTAATCAATAAGCATGGACTAGTAATTGGGCTTGTCAATCAAAGATGAACCACTATAACAAAACGGGTGGCCCATTTGCACTTCCATAACAAAATTATAAGACGGAAATGGGCTTTTGAATGTATCCCCAACCGGAAGAGAGAATGAATGGTATCAAATTAGAACTTCTATTTGTTTGAAGTCAGACCAATTATTGCATCGTAGGTGAACAGCTCACCAACCTGCAGATATTTTATACTTTGATTGAAGCTAATAAAATTAAAATGTATGTATTTTAAAATTTAATAAATAAAAATGTATATATACATGTACAAAGTGGAGTCCTAACTGTATTCAACTGTATCTGAATGCCAAAAATAAGATATGGCCTGTCAGTAGCGTTGCCAAATCCTCAATAATTACCCCAAAAAATTATAAATAATAAAACAATATAAGCTAAATCTAACTTTAATCAATAAAACCAAAAAATATGAGAAAAAACTAAAACGACAACAACAGAAATCCGACGGCCAGCAAGGCACTGAGGCCCCACAACCTTGGAGCGGAAGTGAGGTGGTCCCCAGCAGCGGACGTTTCCCGTGCTTGAGTGGACGGCGTAGACGAACCAGTCGTACCGTCGTAACTGGGATTGGCGCCGTACAGCGACTGAATCCCCAAAACGTCGTCGCTCGCCAGCTCCACTTTCTTCGTCCGCGACGAGATTGTCGGGAACATAATCGCCTCCTCAACCGACGAGTGGCCCAACCCCAGCAGATGCCCAATCTCGTGAACCGCTACCGACTCCAGGTCGACCGCTGACGTCACGGACGACGTGCTAATGTCACCCGTGATCACCCAGTTCTCGTCAAGGTCCAAGTGGAACCTCCCGCTCGGCGGCGAGAACGCGTGCGCCAGCGTCCCCAAAACCCCATCGAACGGCTCTCCGTCCCCGTGATCGCCCCTGAAGAACCCAATCTTGATATCCGCCGTGTAGAACGACGTCGTCTCGGAGAAATTCAACGGCGTCGCTGCCGACCACCGCTCGAAGGCCCGTAAAAACACTGCCTTGACGTCGTCGGCAAGCTTGTTCTCCGGCAAGAATGCGTAGGTCAAGTCGCGCCGGTTCAGCGGCCAGACCGGCGTCCCCGGGAAAGTAGAGTAATGAGCAACCGTGTGGAGATTGGACGTGTTAGACGACGACGGTTTGCCGGAATTCATGGTAGTGGTGCCGTTGACTATATCGGGATTGCCGCATCGAGGCTTGACGAGGTGCTGAATGGTAGGCTCGTCTAGCTCGCCGGTGACGTTGAGATTGAAGTTCTTCTGGTAGGTTTTGAGAGCTGATTGGAGGTCGTCGTCGAAGTCGTCGGTGAAATTGGAGGGCAAATTGGGAATGTAACCGAAGTAATTGAAGTATTTCTTGAGCTTGGCGAGGCCTTCGACTTTATCGCCGGCGTGGCAGTTACCGAACTTCTGGAAAGCGTCCCAGGCGGCGGGGACTGAAGCGGTGAGGTTGGGGACGAGCGAAGGAGGGATGGATGAGATGTTGGGGAAGAAGCGGGCTGAGGTGTGTATGAGTGAGAATGAGAGACAGAGAGCAATGGCAACGGGAAAAAGGTGAAACGGCAGCCTCATGGTCGTTTTAGTTAATTTGGTGTTTTGCTGTGGAATTTGAAACGAGACTGAATGAGGAGATTGAATGGTTTTATTTGAAGAGGGTAAGTGGAGATATAAACAAGAAAGGTTGGAGCCGGCAAACACTAGCGCATGATGCATCATAGGAATTAGTCTTTGGCATTGGAGGTCTTTGTCAATTTAATGAATGAATTTGAATTTGCGTGTTTGATTTTGTTTTTATAAAAAAAAAAAAACTGAAAGTTTGTATGCTTTGAATTTTGATGTGTGTGTGGAGTGTTTTCATAAATAATGCAAGAAGTAGATGGCAGAAGTTTCTTTCTAGTTTCTTCTTCTAGTTGTATTGTATGTCTATGATGACCAAATAGAAGAAAAGAATGGAAGATGTTTTGACTTTAGGATCGTTCATATATGCAGCAGCAAGGAGAGCAGTGGTCAAAGTTGGGGGTTGAACTGCATGGCATTACATGTTTCTGAGCCCAGTTATAAGCGTCCACGTGGAACAAAATAACTGGTTATAAATCTTATCGCTGGTTGGCCCAAAAAAAAAAACACTTCTTCTAACGGGATCCATGGCCACTGACATTGACACGTGGAAAAGTTTCTCATTGTGTTATTAGTCGGAGATAGTAATAAGTGTTATCTCCGTTACACGAGTGTTTTTCTTCCGTACTAGATTACTTACTTTCTGATGTGCATCTTATATATGTACGTATTTGAGTTTGTATAAGGCCAATAATTGTCAATTGACTTGGCAACACATAAGGGCACCAAGATGTATCTTAAGACTTTTCCTATGTATTATTATACTCTTTCGTCCAAAAAAAATGTATTATTATACTCAAATACATGCTCCTTTTGCTATTCTATACAGGCAGAGCAGGGAGAGGGATTCCGTTCCAGTGCGGTTGAATGGTATAATCAAATTATTAATAACATCAATAATAATCAAATGATTAGGATGCCAAAATCTTAAATTTAATTGCAAATGACTTTATCATTTGAAATTCAGGATTTTTCCATCAGCATTTTCTTCTTCACAAACCTTCTTCTTAATACCATGTTAACATAAGAATTCTTCTTCGCAAACTTTATATGTGTATATATATAGAGAGAACTTCAATTAAGGGATCTTTTAAATAAATTTAGGGCATGTTTACGTATCAGTAATGGGTATGGAAGGAAAGGGAATGATTTCCAATCCTGACTTCTCATGCGTTTACTTGCAATCATGAATGAAAAAATAAGTGGACCCCACCTCAAAATCCGTAATCACATTCCCTCAAAACTAGGAATTAGATCAACTAGGGGGGAGTAGTCGATACGATTCTCATTCCTGTTTTCTCTTAATAACTTCCAAAAATATCCTTATCATTTTACCATAATTCTAAAATTAATTTGGATTCTGATTCATGCAAATTAGTAAACAATAACAATGGGAATCAATCTTATTCCATTGCTAATTCCATATGTTTAGTAAACAGCTTAATGAGAATGATTCTTCCCATACCGATTCAGTAGTTCTCCAATTCCTAAATTATTTGATTCCTTAGTTTCTCCATTACTGATACGTAAACATGCCCTTATTTGATAAACATTCTTGTAGGGTCCACTCTGTATTGTATTTCACTAATTCAACCCGTCTATTTTGTAGATATTCATTCAAATATCATCTCTACAAAAAAATCACTTGAATCCGAAATCATTTAACCACTCAATTGAATTATTGAAATTTTAGTACTTTCTTGAAGCACTATATTTACTGATTTTGTATGACACAATTGGATGTGGAAACGATTTCTAATTTGTCTAATTTCTTGCAAGGATAATATATGAATGTAGATTTAAAAAATAGATCATTTGGATTGTTAAAAAAATATTCATAAGGAACCTTAAAGGGTGTCCCTCAAATATTTTATTTGAGAGATTTCTCAATAAAAGGGAACTATATATATGTAAGGATGCAAGTTAGATACACTATATCTAAGGATTAAAATATCGAGGATATTATCTTTTTCTCAGGTCTAGAATATTTTGGAATACATCCATACACATATCGTAAAGTATCGATATTGGAAAATAGTGACGTTAATAATTTCTCTCACACTTCAGCAACATTTGGCCAAAATATTGCTATAATATCAATAATATCGAGATGATGAAGACAGTGAAAAATTTGAAGAGTTATTTACACCAACACCCCCTGAAGTTTCTTGTGATCTCACAAAACCTCCTTCAAGTCTAAAAAATTACACGAACACCATTTCATGTTTCAGTTTGTTTTCACAAACTTTTCATTGATTGTTTGTCCAAAAATTGATGATTTCATTGGAAAAAAAACTTATGCAAATGACAAAATTAACCTCAATGAAGTACTCAAAGGCCAACTTTGTCATTTGGAGAAATTTTTTGTAAAAAAAAAACAATTTTTTGATGAAAAATCAATGAAAAGGAGTTTTGTGAAAACAATTTAAAACTTCATGGGGTGGTCTTGTAATTTCTAAAACCTCAAGGAGTTTTGTGAAAAAGCCAAAAACCTCAGTGGGTGTTGGTGTAAATAACTCAAATTTGAACCTTATAGGAATTTCATGTGGTACTAAGTCACTTATGTATCTTAACATGCAATGTTTGAAGTGCAAAATGTTGTACTAAATCATTATAAATAAATGATTATGGTGTGTTTAATCTTCTTTCATTAATTACTACATATTTTCTACATTCGCAGTGTTTGTTAACTCGCTATATAATCAACTTAAATCAGTTAAACTCATCATACAATACATTTCCTTCCAAAAATTTTAATGATGAAGTAATAGATAATTGACTACATAAACATCCTCCAAAGTTTTAAGAAAAATTTCCAAGTTGTTCTTACAATTTGTGTGGTTTTTATTCAATTGTTATCCATGTCGATAATTTCCCGATATTTCCATAGAAAATTTTATATTCTTAAATCACCAATATTTCTGAAACCATCGATATTTTAGACCTTCATTATAGCTAGCATATGTAAAGTTTTGGTTAGTTGAACATGTATAACTGGGGCCATTGCCATTGGGTGTTGTATATCCTTATTCAATGTCAGCCGTATATCACCGTATCAGAAGGCATGCTGCATCCGAGTTGAATAAGTCAAGCTAGACCGCATAATTAAGGAAACAAGGTAACATATCCAAACAATCTCTAATCTAATTGGATTAGCCCCAGTTTAATTAAAGAAACTGAATGAAAATATTTGGTTATAGAATCAGATTAAGTGCAATGCAGCCGCCGAACATGCATAAAATAGCATTAAGAAAACAGATAAAACAATATGAAACACTAACACGCCAAGGAATAAGATCTCTCCCATATATGTTCCCACTGCCTTTGATTATGATGTGGAGAAATGTCAAAAGTCTTTTGCATCATCCATGTATAAAATTCTATTTCTACTAATGAAAAACGCACGCATCATTTCTAGAATTGACATCATGCATTAGGTTAATAGTTAGCTAACCAGGTTGAAAATGGAACCTTCCACAGCCCCGGCCCACACGTGACAACATCTACGAGGGTTCCTTTTTAATTGACAGATATTTTATTTGTCAATTTCCAGAAGGTTCAACGAGAGCTGAGTTTATTTAATCAATTGCGTGGAAAGAGAGAAGGTTCGTTTCTTCGGTTGCTTTCAGTATTTGCTGCTGCAAGAAGGAACCTTAAGTTGTAATCAAGTGCGTCAACGAAACGTGTTTGCTTTTAAAAATGTCATGGAAGACCCGCGCTTTCAAAATCAGGCTGCCATCATATCCATATAATAGTCATGTTAATGTTATATATATAGACCTCCGAACCCATCACAGCCAAAAGCATCAAAGTTTACTTACAAAAATTAGAACCAAATCATTCATCTTCTTAATTTGCTTGAAACAATGGCATCAAGTATCTCAAATCACGAGAACTCATGGGCTGATCAGTGGGACTACACCAACCCAGACCCCTTGCCTGTTTCTGAGACCAAGAACAGCTCCGGCAAGGCGAAATATGCCAAGAAAGTTGAAGAAGGGCTTGGAAAAACAAAAGACGTGGCATCAAATGGCATGAACAAAGTGAAGTCAGGAGCTCAATCGGGTTTCCACTGGATCAAAGACAAGTACCAAAAGACAACCGGAAAGCAGTAGCTAGCTGCATGCAGCTTTGCCTCTATCGTCTTATATGGAACATTTATACATATTACATATGTATATATGTATATGCTACCATTTTATCATTCTTTAATTTTTATGACATTTTGTTTTTGTTTTTGTATTTGTATTTCGTATTTGTATACGGATTTGATTTGATCTGATCTGATTCATTATATTCTGGTTATTGATTTGATTTTTCTGTTTCCAAAATGAGTCCATGGTTCAATAAACAAAACAGAGCTTCCTTCATGGAGATCAATTCAACCTCAAAAATATTTGAAGCATTAAATGAGGATCAAGAGGTAGAGGATATATATGTTTTATTAATAAGATATTGAAAATTTGTGTGTATAATGACTTTAAAAAAATGTTTATATCGTCTGAGGTTGTCCTTTCGATTAAATTTCTGGTTCTGCGACTGTTTGTTAGTAGTTAGGCACGTTTTTGTTGACTTGAAAAAAGGATGTTTCATTAACCAAAAAAACAGATATTATATGGAAACTTCCATCAGGCCACAGGTGACAACTGCCACGGTTCCTTTAACATAGTTTTTAGTTTACCCCAACAAGGTTCCACGAGATCAGTTAGTTACTTGTGTTGAAAGAAGGTTCTTTTCTTCCTCTGTCAAAGTTTCTGTTTTCTGTACAGCGTTAAGTATTTCACCATTAATATAAGTATCACAGATCGTGTTTAGTTTTCAAAACACAAGGAAGAACCGCGATTTGATTTCTCTCTCTCTCTCAAGAACACTCTGGTTTTCTTCATATTTCATATTCGAGTGCAAAAGGGTTTTGTCAATGGGATCAAGTAGGCCGTACGATACCCCACAGGGAGATAAAAGGGATGACAACAACCAAGACCCTGCTTCTGCTTCTGAGACCAATAAGAGCTCTGGTTCTGCTGATTGTGCCAAGGGTAACTATACTAGGAAAGTGGAAGAAGGATTTGACAAAATTAAAGCCGCAGCATCAAATGGTATGAATAGGGTTAAGATTGCAGCTCATTTGGGTCTCCACTGGATCAAGAGCAAGAGCAAGACAAGCCGAAAGCAGTAGCAGCAGCTTATCTTTAATCTTTGTACAACATACATGCAAGGCCATTGCCATTCTTTAATCCGAGTCGAAAAAGAGAAATTACCACATTTATAAATTGTCCTTTTTATGACTTTTTACATTTATTTGTAAATATAGTCGGTTGATTAATTGTGAAACCATGCTTTGATTCATTTTGCTGTTCAAAATTCGAATGGGAATTACAACTAGTTGAGGCCAACAAACCCCCTCTCTTTCTTGGGTCTAAACAAAAACAAAAAGCCAAAGAAAGAAGAAAAAGAAGATTGTTTATGGGGGTGAAATATAAACTGTACAATTACCACCACTTCAAATAACAAACTTTGTAAACATAATTCCTTGTTCCATCCACAACTATATACAACATTTTTATTAAGCTCAAGTGAAACAGAGAAAATAACCATTGCTTACCCATAAGTCTTGCGAATTTTAAATAGACAACTGCAACTTGATAAATGATGTAATACATGCCTAAGTGGGAGGTACAAATCTAGTGGAACTTGAATTTAGCATCGTAGAGGTCTGTCGTAAGTAGGAGGTAGGGAGGGGCAGTGCTCATTCATGTTAGTGTATGGCTCTATGGTGTTATATTCAGGCAGTTCCATCCGATATTCACCAAGGATCTGGCAGAATGGGAGCTTTTCGTTCTTGCCATTACACCAACTTGGCAAGCGGGTTTGGTTATCCTCAAAAATCTTAAGCATGTACGCATCACGAATCTGTGACCAAGTTTAATAAAGCCATGTCATATATAGTCGCAGTTATGAAAGTTAAAAGAAAACCACGTGTGTGCAAAATGACTTACAGTGAATTCAGTAACTTGGATAGAGTTGGAAATAGGACCAAAAATCCCAGCTTCTTTATACATTGCAAGAATAAAAGCAACACATGTTGTAGATTTGCCATCGCTGTATACCCATTCATCTTTTTCTGGAATTGTAAGCAAATGATCAAAGGCTATTTCACGATTCTCAACCTCAGTTAGAATCTCGTACAGGTCCAAACCCTAAAAGGAAGCACACAGGTGAGAATTAAAATCAGATTCAATATGGAGCAAGCAGACAATATACTAAAATAACATTAGAAGATTCTTAGGGGATTTAGATTTCTAAGAACAGACAAACGTATTCATTCCCAAATAAACAAAACAGAACAATGTGGCATGGCTTAGGATTTTAAGTAAGTTGATTTAATAGACACCAAAAGTAAAATGAAAAACCTCAAGCAAAGCATAATTACCTCTGTCCCCAGCCGCTTGTTGAGAGCTTCATTCCACATATTTGCAGCGTAAGCAGGCTGCATCCTGGTCCACATAGACATGACAGAAACAACCTGAAAACAGGAGCTGCCAATTAGGATAGAAAACTTAATTGACCAAAACCAAGTATGCTCCATCTAAAAAAACATATACGTACATACATATATACATGCATGTGTGGGGAGATGAAACGCAGGATGAAATTCGTGCGTGCATGCTGGTGAAATAACAATATAAACTAACAACCGACACAATGATACCCTGCCTCATCTCTATAATGTTTAATTGTACTAGGACACACAAAAGTTTAAAGCAGTAAATGCATACCAAGTGAGTATCAAGAGGAGGAGGATAGTTGTCAGCCATGGTGTCAATCCAGCTAAATATCATATTGTGATAACCATATGGCTTCCCTGACATACTCCGAGCATATTCCCATGCTGCCGTAGAATTGAATTTTGCACGCAATTCTGGATGCAAGGGAAGCAAGGCTATTTGTGGATTAGAACTATCCTTGAGTGCCAGTTCCCACCACTCATCCCATGGAACCACCGCTATAATTTCTTCACCCTGCAATATTAATACATGTAAAATGTCAAAACAATCCAACACTCAGTCAGACCAATCGAAATAACTCCACAGAAAGAGAAAGTACCAACCAAAGCTGAAGAAACTTAAAAATCTATGCAACATTGTCATCTATTTAATTTTTTTCACTAAACAAATGCCCATAATCTGTTTAAGTGACACTTCAAGCCCGATTCAACTATCACTTCCACTCTTTGCAAGAACCAAAACATTTAGAAAGCTTAATTTATATTCCACATAAAGTCCAAACCAATGAAATCAGTGAGTTACTTCTATTTAAAGCATGTACCCAAGGTGCAATTGTTTCTCATACTACTCTTTATATTTCAACCTTAATGAGCTATAAAATGTCCTTAATTTGATACCTTTTCATTTTCATGTCCCGATTCACCAACCCATAGATTGCCCATCTCATCCTTCAAGCACACTGCTGTATGGCCAGCAAATGCTCCGGTTACCCATTTTTCCAATGTCTCGAATCCACCCCATCGGCCACGGATCTTTGAAACTGCTAGAAAATCACCAGAATGAACATCTTCTGGATTTATAGTTGTCTGCCAAGGCTGAGAACGTTTTTCAAATGTTGCACCCATGTGCTTCTTCAAAAAATCAATGTTTGCACTTTGACCCCAAGCAGTGTTAGAAAACAGCGGCAAAACATCTATTAAAGAAAGCATGGTCCCCAGCATCCCTGATGGCATGAGAAACACAGAGACCCCATGCTGCTTTACCTGTTCAACAGTCATCACAGTGTCATCTCCAAGCAATTAAGGTTGTCAAGCTTAATGTTCAAACAGATTACAGATAAATGTACATACATATTCCAACTCTGCCTGCTCTTCCCACGAGTCGAATTTCAAGGTATGTTCTCGAGCAGAGAAGTAGTAATCCCATGTAATCCGATAGGGTGTTGCAAAAACATACAGATCCATACAAGCCCAACTGTGTGCCTCAGAAGTCTGTAAAAGAACCAATTTGACAAAATCAACCCGAGAAACTAAATTTACAATAATTCACTACTCAGAAGTCCAAACCAAGATTACCATGAACTGATTTCAGCTCATGTTAAAGCTGAGCATCCAATACAATTAACTCAATTGAAACAAAACCAATCAAAATCAGAAAAAGCATTCAATAGCTCAAACCGAGATAAAGACCGAACCTTGAGATAGAGAACGCCACCTCCCAAATTGGGTTTGTCCCGATCGCCTTCGGTGAACTCGAGCCGAGCCCGGTTACCAGAAAAGCAAGCTCCTTCCCATTCAATTGATGTATTGTCGGGAGTCACCGACCCGATAAAAGAAGGCAACAAATCCACAGCACTGTGGAAATTGTTGAGCACCGGCCACGATATCTGACGTGGCAGAACCGGAAGCACATCCTTGATCCTGAGGGGAACCTTGAGAGCGTCCCCAAATCGTAATCCTAACCCTAGAAAGCACAACAGCAGCAGTAATAGCCATGGAGTGCGAGAGAAGAGAGACATTGATGGACGGATAGGATGGGTTTTTCCTGGAGCAACTCCAATTGATCAGAAAGGGTTGCAGGGAGGGAAAACCCTAACCCTAGATTTTGGGGACGTGGAAACGGAGGAGTGTCAAAAATGGAGGAGCGCGAGGAGGTGACGATTATCCATGGTCGTCTCGTCTTGTTGGAAATGTTCAGATTTTGGATTATTCTTCGTCTTTCTTTGACTTTACTATTGCTTTGCGATTGGGTCGTGCGTACGTTTCTATGTTCAACGTCGCGGGAATGTTTGCTAGCTTCTGTCCGTTGGATAATTTTTAAGAAAACGACACCCTCTGCTTCACTGCTCCGTTTCGCAGATAGAAACGCCACCCTCTCAGAACGGAGTTATGGAACGGTGTTTGAGTTTGATTGATCATTATAATTTATTTTAACTCCACATGACTGGCCGTCAATATATTGGCATAAAAACTTAAATTATTATTGAAACTAGCCCTGGCACATGCGTGAGTAGTTATGTTAAGAAAATATAATATGGATAGTTATATTCCACAAAAGTAGGATTTATTATCTAATTTTGTTTTTAATTTTAATTTTTTTTAAATATGAAAAAAAATATGAATTTATCATATTATTCTCATTTAATTAATAATTTTAATTCTTAATGTTTGAATTAAACAAGGGCATTTTCTGGTATTTTGAATGTTTCACCATTTTCTACCTTTTGCTTTATATATATAGAAGATTATTGAAATTGATTTCATGTTTATTATATAATTATTTTGAAATTGATTTCATGTTTATTATATAATTATTTTGACATACCTAATAAAAAATTATATGTGTCCAACATTAAAATTTAAAACGTAATTTAATACCTGAAAACCAGGAATTATATTGATAAGGAAAAACATTTGATCTTGCACTCTAACATCTCTAATTCATAGACTTGTAAACGGGTCGAATTTGAATCGGATATACCTTAATATATATTTGAATCCATTTATAATTGGATTATCGAATTCGGACTATCAAATTGCACCTATCAATCCATATCCGTTATGCATTGAATTTGGATCGGATTGGATTATTATCATATTTATTTTGTGATGGACAAAAAATCAAAATTTCATTAGTAGCGTTGTTCTTTTATTGTATTTATCTACTTTTTAGATCAATTTTTGATATTTTATAATAAAATACAATTCATATCCAAATCCATTTATAATTGGATTATCGAATTCGGATTGTAATCGGATTATCGGATTGAGAAGTCCAATTCATCTCCTATTAATTACACCGGATTCGGATCAAAATCCGATTTATTGATAGATGTACTAATTCGTGACTTTTCTCATTCCATGTAAGTAAACATGTTATTACATTGAAACAATGCGTCTACCGAAAAAAAAGGTTATTTGAAAAGAAAAAAAAAATAGAAATTCAAAAACACCCCCAGCATAATTGAAAATGTTCTAAAACGCCAGATTACATAATATTTACGTGCATTTCAACACATTTGATTACATCTCACAACAGCGTTAGAGATTGTGTCGATTTGTTCAAATCTCTTGACCTGCCCAGGCACTTTGATGTCATATAAACTGCAACTGGAACTTCAACATTTGGAGAGAACGTTATCACGTACCAAATCTTGTCTACCTTGATAACTTGTCCTCCTTTCGATCTGAGAGACAGCGACTTATTTGAAGAAGCAGACAGAGAGTCTTCGAGACAATGTATAATTTTAGAGAGACCACTTTGACATCCCGTAGAGGAAGCAATTCGAGTAGCAAGGAAGCAAGAGAACGCTGTCTTCCACCACCATTGGTTGCCTGAACGGATTTAATTGAATCTACAAGACAGAGGCATGAATTTGGATATAATCAGATTAAGCACTTATGGTTCAATGCATGCTATAAAACAACAGTCAAGTAAGGTTTAACGCACAGGGATATTGAGAGAACAGCCAGTTACACCAGTAATGCAACTAGCTCCAAGATGACAAGCTTCTTTGCAGTAATCGGAAAAAACTGCTGGGATATTCATATCCTTTATTAGCTCCTGAAACACACATCCAGGCAACCAGCAAAATTAAGAGAAACAAATTTAAATAAAAGAGGAACTGAAAAGAGAGATGTTTAGATATTAAAAACAGACAATAGTTGGTAGCCAGCTTGAATAAGCAGCAATTCCTGCATTTGGAGCAACGATTAAGTGCGGAGATGAATCCTGCCCACATTTGAGAAGTCATCAGAAACAGCAAAAAGGAAAACTGAGAAGGCAAAAAAGAATGAATATACGACTTAAATGAGAAAAAAAATATATATATACTATCCTCGGCAGGAATGTTTATGTCCATTGAAAGAGACAGAAGGTACACGACCTGAGCTATATCCTTGTAACGGTCATGATAAAAGCCGCTTCTAAGTTGCAATGTAACTGTTGAAGGTTTACTAGTATGTACATCCCAGCTGACAGTCTCACTTGAGGATTTACATTTGCAATCTCTATCAAGGCAATGGGCATAATTGCATAGCTCAATCATCTCACCATCTCTATCCATCTCAAAGAGGAAAAGGAGAATTAATTACAAATCAGAGGTAATCTTTAAGCGCTCACCACAAGAGACACCAAACACAAGCAAGCAATCCTTGTTTTATCTTCATGAGGTAAATTCGAATTCAAAACACCAGATGTAGATGAATCCCATGCAGAACATTATTTCAAAGTGTAGAACTGACCTCTGTTGTGGAATTGCAGGCCCAACAAGCTCTATATGCACGTGCACATTAGGAAAAAGTGCATGCAACTCTGAGAAGACAGAAAGCTGAAGAAGCTCTTTCTCTGGGCCTGTCAAAATTCAGTTCATGTAACAAAACTAAATTTTCAATATAACACTGACAGCAAACCATAGATATGCAAACCAGATAACTTACATGGCAACTGTTAAAAGGTTCATAAATCAAGAAAGGAAATTCCCAATGTTACATCCGTAAATAAAAACAGTTCAGTAGAGGCTCCAAACTTTATACTGCAAATTAGCACATTTAGAAAGATGAAACACATACCAAGATAGTGTATGTGCAATTTGTGGCTGATTCCGGAAGTCCACCTTCCTAAACCAGCTACTTGAGTGGCATAGTAAATTGTAAGAGGCTGGAAAAAAAGAAAAGAACAAAGAAACAGGTGTTAATATTTGTGAAACATATCAACATATCCAAAAACGAGCAGGAGATATACAGTATAAAATGAATTCATGGATTTGGAAGGGAGAAAAACTTAAATTAGGCCCCCATATATTCAAGCCAAATAGGTATCGTTCCTTAACATGCATGCTCCCAACTCTCTTGTATAGACTAATTGCCAAAATGTAATACAAATTGTTTGAATTTGATATTTTAGACGCAAATTCCAACTCTCAACTGACAAATATATCATACCCGGTGGAGTAGCAAAGAAACAGGTGAATGCAGTGGGATGGACCTCCATTCATAGTACTCCTTCCAACTGGTTAAATGCTTTGATATCATAGATAAAGGCTCTGCATGTGTGCATCATAAATTAATAAATATCAACTTTTATTGAATTATCTTAGCAAGATGAACAAGATGATACCAGTACATGGGCAAAAGGTATTTGAGAGATCCCAAGAATTATTTAACCTGCCAATGGAAAAAAAAACATAAGTGAACAGAAATAGAATCAACATGAAAAACAAACTAATACAGAGAATTTCAGATGTACCAGGCAGAACAATTAAAAACAAAAGAAACCTTGAACAATCAAAGGAAATAACTGAATTCCCACAACAACATTCATACAACCACATTCCCATTTGATGGACCCCTTTTTTTTTCAAGACTGAACACCTAGTCTCCAGCTTTTCACACACCTGAAAGATCACACCCGGAAGAGACATCAGTGATAACACTCAGATGGCAGAATAGAAAAGCACTACTCAAGGTTCCCTGTCTTTCAAAGAGAAAGAAATTGTTGATTACCTGAACGGTTGCTTCTTGAGTAAAAGAGAAAGGAAACTCATTCAAGATATCCATATGCTTCATATGTTGCTCCAACCTTCCGCACTCTTCTTTATGATCAGGCCAATGCACAATCTACGATATTTATCAAGTTGGAAAATAACATAAATTCAAGGAAAAGCATGACAACCATAAAATTTTATTGTCAATGGAACTTAGAAAAAAATTGTCACCCACCGAGTAAACAACATTCAGCCATAATGAAATTGAGCTGTGAGGGAATGAGCATAGTGAGAAGACTTAGCAACCAATGTGAACATACAGGCACATGCCTAGATGTGGTGAACCTATTCACATGGACTATAATGCTAACACCCAAATAATCAGCTAACCCATTATCAGTAATTTCTTTGTTTTTTGAGTTACTTTAGTCTTATTTGCTCAACTGCAATATTATTTGTTGTGGGCATGAGCTACCACTGAAGATACTATTCTAAGCTGCAAACCAAGAACCTAGACCCAAGCCGACAGACCTTTTAAAATCAATTTCTCCCGTCCTCACACGCCATTGCTGCACAAGTTAAGACTAACCCAATTATTGCTCTCTTAAATGAAAGCTAAAAACATAGCTAAATATCAGAAGCCATGAAAAAATCAAGAATAAGGTTTCCACACTTGTATTTTTAAAACTAAGCTGTCCATGTTTTGCAGCATGCTTATGAATTTCTGATTTGCTTTCAAAGCACAGCCAATCGAAAGAAAAAAAAAAGTCATACAAATTAGAAGCACCTGGTGAGAAACAGAGCAATAAGCAACAGCTCCACAGCGAGCACATCTTCTTGTGGCCGGTCCTGTGCACCGAGTCCCCTGTCTCTTCCCGGCACACTCCATAGTTTTGCGGAAGCTTTTGCTCTTCCTCAGTTCCTCTCAATTTCCGTTTGAACCTGGGCACGTTTATACTGCACGGACTGCGGCCCTTGGAAAACTCTGGGCCTTTCCAAGCCACCCAGATTGGCAACTAAGCCCATTTCGTGATGAAGTTTGAAGCCCATTAAAAGACTGGTTCTTAATAATCGTTCGATCTTGTGCATAACTATTATTGGACTGCTAAATTAAACCCTTCATCTCATTACACAAGCACCCGCAAAAATATAAGTCATTTTCATTCCCTTTTATTAGGAAGATGACTCGTGAAGCAAAATATATCCACACACTACCAACAAATTTTTATAAAAAAGCAAAACATATCCACCTTTTTCACAGCTTGCATTTTCCATATGAACGGAAATGGGGTCGGTTGGATTGGCTGGTGCAAGATCTTTCGCTTTCCCACCAGCTTTTGGCTATT
>NW_007362527.1:14216-31352 GCF_000346735.1 Prunus mume
TGCGCGACGAAACTTCTGTCGCGCATAATGATGTGCGACTAAAATCATTTTTGCGCGACGAATACCCTTTCGTCGCGCAAAGACTAAAATGTAGTAGTGACACCCAAAATCAACCACAAAGTCAACTTTTTGGGTGTGTTTATAAATGGGTTTTGAGTGTGGGTAATGATGGGTTTTGGGTGTGTTTATATGTTTAAATAGTGCTTGGGTTTTTTTATAATTTTAACCCCCATTTTGGGTGTTTTCGTGAAACTAAAAAAAGACTAATTTTAATAAATAAATAAAAAAAGACTAATTTAGTTGCTTCACACTAATGCCACTTTATTATTATTTTTTAATTAAAAAAAAAGACTAATTTAGTTGTCAAAATACACGAATAAAAAGTGTAGTTTACTAAGAAAAAGAAACCTAATAACATTATGGGATATTCATTGAAATGTCACTTGAACTTATACCTTAGTTTCAATTTGTCACCTGACAAAAAAAAAAAAGTGAAATGTCACCTGAATTTTTCAAAATCCATGATTTGTCACCTCACTTTAACATCATCCAATTTTCCAACTATTTTCAAGGGTATTTTAGTCTTTTTATTTTCAAGAGTATTTTTAAAATGGAAAAATCATTATAAAAAAATTATGAAAAGACCCTTGAAAATTATAAAAATTATATATCTTTTCACATTTAATCCCCATCCATTTTTACATTTAAGCTTTATTTTTTTAATAATAATTTTTTCCATTTTTAAAATATCCTTGAAAATGAAAAGACTAAAATACCCTTGAAAATAGATGGAAAATCAGATGATGTTAAACTCAGGTGACAAATCATGGATTTTGAAAAATTCAAGTGACATTTCACTTAAATTATTTTTTCAGGTGACAGATTAAAATTAAGGTATAAGTTCAGGTGACATTTAAACAAATATCCCTAACATTATATAAAGTTTTAATCAGTTTCAGTATCTGAATCTTTATGTAATCAACATATTTTTCAGATTAAATTTTATAAGCTTATTAGTTGAAACCAAAATAAAATACATAAATATATATAATTATTATTATTTTAGTTCATTTTTTTAGCAAAATAAAAATGTGAAAGGGATGGAGGAAACTCGCTTGAGAGTCCTTTTAGTCTTGGCATTGGGTGGGATCAATTGTTTTTATTATAGCTTGAGAGTCCATCTCCCTCATTTCTTATTCCAGCCCTCTTTGGTTGATGAATTTTATTATGGCACTTATGCAGTTTCCTCAGAACACATAATATGCAGCAAGAGGAACATAAATATGCTGGGAAAGAAACACGTACGCTGGGAAAACGAAACGACCCATCTTTCTTTGAACGCTTGGAGGAACATAAATATGCAGCAAGAGGAAGATGTACGTGAGCCCACTTGCATCTTGAGCTCGCAAGATTTCTATGTGAAACAGGTGTGGTTTCTTTCTGATGGTTATTCCAATTGGGGCCATGGTTTTTTATTTGCTCCTAATTGATATTTGAAGAAAAAAAAAAACATAATCATATTTTGATGTTAGTTTCATGGTTGCGATCTACTGGTTTTATAAAGTTCTAAAGGACACTTTTCTTTTCTTTAAAAAAGAAACTTAATTTTATAAGGTTTTTCCATATAGAAGAAAAAACAAAATTTCATATTTTGTGGTTCTATTGACAGGTGGGTTATTTTGAGAATGAAAGTTTGTGTAATTAGTTTGTTTACCTTATGGCAGTAGCAAAAAAAGGTGCATGTTTTGTGATTAAATTGATTTGCTCAACACATTTATGTTCAAGTAGGGAAGCTAATAATGGGGCATTAGTAATTTGTAAGGCCGCTCTATAATAATAATAATATATATTTTAAAGTAATTTGCTTGGCCGCTTCGTAATTTCTGCTCATTGTTTCTCGCTCCCTGTTTTCCACCTCGAATTTCACGTCTTTGTGATTATAAAAAAAAAGTTAATTAGAAAAAAGTTAATTATTATATATATAAAAGTTAATTAGGAGAGAGAGAGAAGAAAGAAAAAAAAGGAGAAAGAAGTCATCACCTCTTTCCTTAGAGCTTACCACTACTCAACAAGGATCCTTATATTATAAGTATCTAATTGTAATATTTATTATTAACTAATAGAATTTAAACGGATTAATGAGTATTTAAACGGATTGGTTAAGCGTGTCATGACGGGTTGTGTGAAAGCTCCATGCTTGTGTGAAAGTTGAATTGAATAGATAACCACTTTAAAGCTGGAGAGGTGGACCTGAGGACAAAGACTTGCGTTTTTCTTCTTCTTTTTTGATTGGACATTGTGCTCGTCTCTTCCCTCTCTTTCCATGCCGCTTCCTTGCATTTTCATGACTTCAATCTTAAGCCGTCCAGTAGATCGTGTAGGCAAAAATATATTATCTTTTCACTGTTCTTCCCACATATGAACTTTTGCTTTTGTCAACTGAAACGTTTGAGGACCTTGAGTATGCGTATTTCGAATTTATTCATCTGCGCTGAATTTGTAGCTGGTCTGATCTGAACCGATAGCTCCTCCAGTATCAATTAATGGATGCCAGGAAAGCCTCATCTTCATCCTCACCATCCTCCTCATCAAAACGTTGGAAGTACGACGTGTTCTTGAGCTTCAGAGGTGAAGACACACGCAAGGGCTTCACAGGCCACCTCCACGCCGCATTATCTGATGCCGGAATCAGCGCCTTTCTTGACGACAACGACCTAGAAAGAGCGGAATTTATAAAAACCCAACTGGAGCAGGCAATCGACGGGTCCATGATCTCCATAATTGTCTTCTCCAAGAGGTATGCCGATTCCAGTTGGTGTCTTGACGAGCTGGTGAAGATCATGGAGTGTAGAGAAAGATTGGGGCAACAGATTATTCCATTGTTCTATAATGTTGATGCTTCAGATGTCCGTAACCAAAAGGGTAGTTTTGCACAAGCATTTGAGAAACATGAAGGTAAACATGAGAAAGAAAAGGTAAAGCGATGGAAAAAGGCTCTCAGTCAAGCAGCAGATTTGTGTGGGGAAGATCTTAAAAATGCTGACAGTGGGTAATTACTAATTTCTTGTTCCTTGGATTATCATCTCCTTACTTGACAACCGTACGTTTTCTGTCCTTTTTGTTTTTCCAACTATGTTTTAAGTTTTAACTTCGAACTTTGGTGTTTGTTTGTTTGGTTTAGTTTGCTTTGGTTTGGTTTGGGTTTTAACTAAGCATTCTTTCTTACTTGATAATGTAAGATCCATTTAACATTTGATGTTAAATCCCAATCTTAATTGTTAATTATATCTTAGTATAAAAAAAGAAAATAATTTGCTCATTCTATTTAACCATGTAGTTTGTTCCACATCGAATGATTCGTAGTTCTGCTTCTTTGTTTAATTGCCAGGCATGAAGCAAAGTTTATCAACAAAATTCTTGGGGAGGTTAATAAGCAGTTGCACAGCAAATACCAATTAGACAACGAACACCTTGTCGGAATTACTTCTCGGGTGAAGGTTTTGAGTAATCACTTAGTTATTGAAAATTCAGGTTCTAAGGATGTTGTTCGCATGATTGGTATTTTGGGGATGGGCGGCATTGGAAAAACAACGCTTGCCAAAGCCATTTATAACAAATTTGAACGTATCTTTGAAGGTAGGAGTTTCCTTGCAGACGTGAGGGAAGTATTTGCAAACCAACGCAGTAACGGTCTGGTTGGTTTGCAAGAACAACTTCTAAATGATATCTTGAAAAGCGAGCGCATAAAGGTTGGCTATGTTGCTAAAGGGATCGATATGATAAGAGCAAGACTTTGCTGTAAAAGAGTACTTGTCATAATTGACGATGCAGATGATCTAGAACAACTAAAAGCAATAGCTAGAGATCGTGATTGGTTTGGTCCTGGGAGTAGAATTATTATAACAACAAGAAATAAACATTTGCTAGACCAAGTTGGAGTTGATAGCACATATATGGCTCAAGAATTGGATGAGGAAGAAGCTCGAGGGCTCTTTAGTTGGCATGCCTTCAAAAGAGGTTATCCTGATCAAGAATATCTTGACCTCTCAAAACGTGTAATTCGTTACTGTCAAGGCTTGCCACTAGCACTTCGAGTTGTAGGGTCTTTTTTGATTAAAAGATCCATAGCGGAGTGGGAAAGCCATTTGGAGAAATTGGAAAGAAGTCCTGATGGAAAAATTCAAAAAATACTCAGAATAAGCTATGACGGGCTACCTGATGATACAAAGAGAGAGATATTCCTTGATATATCTTGTTTCTTTATAGGAATGGACAAGGACTATGTAACACAAATATTAGATGGATGTGGCTTTTTTGCAACGATAGGAATCAGTGTCCTCATTGAGCGATGCCTTTTAACTGTTAGTGAGCAAAAGAAGTTGATGATGCATGATTTGCTTCAAGACATGGGAAGAGAGATCGTGCGTGAAAATGCCCGCGGTCACCCTGAAAAATTTAGTAGATTGTGGAAACGTGAAGACATAACAAATGTATTGAGCGATGAATCTGTAAGTACTTTCCCAGTAAAGTTTTTGGAATGCATCATGCAAGAGAAGCATATGTATCCTTTGTCTATAATAAATTAAAATGTCCTTTTCCATTTCTTTTTTGTTTTGTTTAGTTCAAGCAATAGTCTAAATCAAAGTAAAAGAAGGGATTCTCACACATCCACACTACCAAGGTGCCATTTGAACCTGAGACCTTAATCTGCAAGTTTAGACCATTTTTCACTTCGCTAGACTCCATTGCCATTTCTTATATTATATCCTTTAATTTCAAAGCTCAATTAGTGATAACCAACAAAAAAATATGTGCTTTGACTGCAAACACAAACTACAGGGTGTAACACGGTCCAATACTATTAATTATACTTTTTGGTTAATACATACACGGATTTTCACGTTTGTAAATCATTTTTCTAACTCGGTAGCTTTTGTTAACAGGGAACTGAAGAAATTGAAGGAGTTGCTCTAAATTGGACTAGATTCAGTGCACAAGCATTTACCAAGATGAAAAAACTGAGGTTACTCCACCTCAGCGGAGTAGAGCTCACTGGAGAGTACAAAGATTTTCCCAAAAAGTTAATATGGTTGTGCTGGCATTATTTTCCTTTAGAGTCCATACCAGATGACTTTCCTATGCAACCAAAACTAGTTGCTTTAGACCTGAAGTATAGCAAACTCAAAATAGTTTGGAAGGATTGCAAGGTATAATAATCTCAACCTAATTGTTGTTGGTTCCTTCCTTCTGGCTCTATACATATATTATAGTTCACCTTCTCTTCATTTTGGTTTAATTTCTGTATCAGAGACCTTCCTTTTGGATTTTAATTTACATTCTAATTTTGTTTTTGTGTAACAGTTGCATGAGAACTTGAAAATCCTTAATCTCAGCCATTCCCCGGGGCTAACAAAATCACCGGACTTTTCAAAACTCCCAAATCTCGAGGAATTGATATTGGAATACTGTATGAGTTTGTCTGAGGTTCACGCATCCATCGGGCATCTTGGAAGACTTTCTTTGGTAAATCTTGAAGGCTGCATAATGCTTAAGGATCTCCCCCTGAATTTCTATAAATCCAATTCTATTGAAACTCTTCTACTTAATAAATGTTGGAGATTTGAAAAGTTGGCTGAGGGCTTAGGGGACATGGTATCATTGGGAACTCTGAAAGCGGATGAGACAGCCATAAGACAAATACCATCTTCCATATTAAAATTGAAGAAACTGAAAGCTTTATCTTTATGTCGTGTGAATGGGTCGCCATCAACAAATCTTTTGCCTCCTTCGTTGCCAAGTTTAAGCTCTTTAAGAGAATTAGCTCTTGCAGGCTGCAGTTTAGCTGATGATGCATTCCCCAAGGATCTCGGTAGCCTAATTTCCTTAGAAAATTTAGATCTTGCAAACAATGACTTTTCCAGCCTGCCAAGCCTCATTCATCTTTCACAGCTTCAATATTTGTCTTTAGATGAGTGCAAAAATCTTTGTGCAATTCCAGATTTACCAACAAATTTGAAAGTCTTAAAAGCAGATGGCTGCATTGCATTGGAAAAAATGCCAGATTTTTCAGAAATGTCAAATATAAGAGAATTGTATCTAAGTGATTCGGGCAAACTCACTGAGATTCCAGGCCTGGATAAGTCGTTAAACTCCGTGACAAGGATTCATATGGAAAAGTGCACTAATCTCACTGCCGATTTTAGGAAGAACATCCTACAGGTCAATCCTTCTCTCTCTCTCTCTCTCTCTCTCTCTCTCTCTCTCTCTCTCTCACACACACACACACACACATACATCTTTCTCTTTCTATCGCATGCAATAAGAATGTATTTCTTATAGAAATTTGGCTCTACATGGTATAGGGATGGACTTCTTGCGGATATGGTGGCATTTTTCTCAGTGGAAATGATATTCCTGATTGGTTCCACTGTGTCGATGACGATGATATTGTGTATTTCACTGTGCCTAAAAGTGTTGGTCGTAATTTTAAAGGGTTGACTTTGTCCTTCGTTTTCTTTTCTGCTTTAGAACGGTTCAGTCTTGGTTCTCGTATTCTCATTAGCATTAAAAACATGACCGAGGGTACTGAGCTTGACGCTAGGATCACACCCGTTTCCAGTTGTCCATCTGGGGGTTATATTTGGCAGGGACAGTTATCAAATGACGAGCTCAAATTGCAAGAAGGTAATAAAGTCTTGATTGAAATAATAGTGGGCAAATGGGTGATGGTGGAGAAAACAGGTGTTAGTCTGGTATGGGACAAATTTATGAACGAAAATATGATTGCTTACCATCTTTGTGCGTATGAACAACGCCTATCTCAAAATCTGGTCAATGATGATGACATCATTCATTTCGAATGTAATAATCGCTTAACAAAATCACCGGACTTTTCAAAATTCCCAAATCTCGAGAAGTTGATATTGAAAGGTTGGAAGTACTTGTATAAGGTTCGCTCATCCATTGGGGATCTTGGAAGACTTTCTTTGGTAAAAATTGAAGACTCTGAAATGCTAGAGGATCTCCCACTGAATTTCTATAAATCCAAGTCTATTGAAACTCTTCTACTTAATGGTTGTTCAAGTTTTGAAAAGTTGGCTGAGGGCTTAGGGGACATGGTATCATTGACAACTCTGGAAGCGAATTACACAGCCATAAGACAAATACCATCTTCCATATTAAAATTGAAGAAGTTGAGAATTTTATCTCTATCTGGTGAGAATTTTGAAATTCCATCTTTTACCCCTT
This sequence comes from Prunus mume, assembly GCF_000346735.1. Next base: position 21,465 of record NW_007362527.1, read on the forward strand.
TCGTTGCATGGCTTAAACTCTTTAATAGAGTTATGTCTTGCAGGCTGCAGGTTAACTGAGGATGCAATCCCTAAGGATCTATGTAGCCTAATTTCCTTAGAACATCTGCTTCTTGGAGCCAATAATTTTCGTAGTCTGCCAAGCCTCGCTGGTCTTTCAAAGCTCAAGGTCTTGTGTCTAAATGCATGCAGAACACTTCTTGCAATCCCAGATTTACCAACCAATTTGTATGTTCTGAAAGCAAATGACTGCCCAGAATTGGAAACAATTCCAGATTTTTCAAAAATGTCGAATATGAGAGAATTGTATCTCAGTGATTCGTTCAAACTCACTGAGGTTCCAGGCTTGGATAAGTCATTAAACTCCATGACAATGATTCATATGGAAGGCTGCACCAATCTGACTGCCGATTTTAGGAACAACATCCTACAGGTCTCTCTCTCTCTCTCTCTCTCTCTCTCTCTCTCACACACACACACACACACATACATCTTTCTCTTTCTATAGCTGCAGATGTGGCCCATGTAATGATATATGCAAGCATGTATAAGATTAAGACTGTCTTGCTTCTGGTGTGCAGAGATGGACTTCTTGCGGATTTGGTGGAATTTATTTGAATGGAATTTATGATATTCCTGAGTGGTTCAAAATCGTCAATGATGTGAACTCTATTGTCTTTGTTAAAGTTCCTCAAAGAATCATGGGTCGTGATTTAAAAGGGTTGACTATATGCTTCGTTTACTCTTCAGACAGGCAAAAACTCGTAGATTCTGAAGTTCCTATTTGCATTATAGTTAGAAATCTTACCAAACGAATTGCTTTGCACACCAAGATAGCATTTGCCTCCTCAAGAACTTACAGAAGACCAGAAGACCATTTGTTTTGGTGGAGACCTGAAGACCATTATCTTTGGCAGAGACAATTGTCAAACGGGCCTGAAGACCATTATCTTTGGCAGGGACAATTGTCAAACGATGTGCTCCATTTGGAAGGCAGTGATCGCGTATCGATTTTTGTAATGCCTGATGTTGATTTTGTGAGAATGAAGATAGGGGTTCATCTAGAATGGGACAAAGTCATGAAGGAAAATATGGATAATCCGGATCGTCATTTGTATGATTGGGAAACAAATTGGGATTTTTCAGGGGGAGTTGATGACACATTTTTCAGGGGCAGTGTTATACATGAACAATTAGCAATGGAAACATATCTGGATTTTTTTGGGGGAACTGATATTGAGGCAGGACAGAGCCATGACGCATCTGTTCCCGGTGATCAAATGAGTGCTATAGTTGAAGAATCAGCAGTGGAAGACGAACCTATGGCCGTGGCGGATGATGGAGCAGGACGGAGCCATGATGCATTTGTTCGCACTCATCAATCGAGTGTTGTGGATGAACAATTAGCAGTGGATGGGTGTTTCGGGCATCTTAAAAGTTTTTTATTTAATCTTTTCTTCAATTGTGTTTCCCATCCACGTTGATTGTGATTGGTTGCCAAAGAATTTAGTTGACGGGAATGATTTAAGATTGAATTTCCCTATTTTATTTTGGCCAAAGAATTTAATTGCAAAGGAAAGGGTCGCAACCTTGAATTGAATTCTACACATTGCCGGAAGCCAAATAATTTTTTTTTTTTTTTTTCCCTTCCCTTTTCTTGTTTTAGCAAAAGAAACTTTACACATTGCCTGGAACCAAATTCTGCATTCTCTCACTTGCAAAGAATCCCTTCCACAGTAATATCAGAAACAAAAAGAATGTAACAGTGGACCAATCATCACCTTCTTGCAGCTCTGTGTAAGCTACAATATATTACTTTCCGTTTCTGTTACGGAACACTAGTTGCTGCTGGTGGTGATCTGAATCCAATACGTTCAGTTTCATTAAACCTCTGCCAATGAGATAATCTACTAGGGTTGGCATGGAAGGGCAGGGTATGGCTCTTGAGTAACCTTTTTCTGATTGATCCTAGCATGTGCTTCCTTTGAACAATCAGGATAACATTACAGGTTAGTGCGCTTTAAGTAGACCAACACCCCAATGCTGGTTAAAACAGCAGCACTTGCCAAAACTCCAGTGTGGAGAGACGTCCATCCCGTTTCCTGGGCCGTTGTTGTACCTGACTGCGATATGGTTCTGTGGCCAGAATCAGAGAAGTCCAGATGCAACCTTAGAACCTGAGAGAGAGAGAGAGAGAGAGAGAGAGAGAGAGAGAAGGAAATAAATCATAGAGCGGAGATTAATTACACATCAAAACTTCACGTTAACAATCTGACCCTATCATCAAAACTCCCCTAAAACCTCCATTTATTGGATATTAGACGAGGGGAGTGATGATCAAGAGTTTGCAAGACAACTATTGTGCAAAATGCGCAAAAATAGAAAAACAAATGTGTTAGAAATAAAATAAAAGAAACAAAGAAGCAACGTTCGTTGTACCTTCAGTCCCGCTCCTCGTGCATGGCTGACTGCACTAACAAGATCATCATCAGTTGCAAGTAGAACTCTATCACCTTCATCATCTTCAAACTGGTGGAACAAATTACTGAAGTAAACACAATCTGAAGTTTTACAGCAGAATAAAATCATATAACACCAAAAATAGCTGAGAGTTTTTACCAATATATGAGGACGATCATGATCATTAGCAGCACCAATCCTTTGCATGACAGCAGATAACAGCTCATCTAAATTTTCCATGCCTGAAGAGAACAGAGAAAACAAATTTAAGTAGGTCATTGTGGGTTGAATTCTATAGTATTGTTGTAAACAGCTGGGCATGTAAGCACAAAAACATTAACCATGTCCATCATCATTGTCACACCTCTCACCACACTGACTGCTTATCTATCCCCAGTCAAACCCAATCTGCTGATCACCCCCAGTAGCTACACTTATATGACGAAACCATGTGTCAGTATACAACAAATTCTGTGCCACAACTAATACCAACATCACCGAGCTTACTTCTGCATACCACTGTCATATAAGATGCCATTAATGTCCCCATCCCAAATATAATCATAAATACAACTCACTAATACTCTCCCCGTTCCCCCAAAAGTCAATGAGCTATATTGGTCTAGAGGTACAATGAGAATTCAAGATCCCAGTTTAGAGCCTCTAAAATAGGAGGGGAGAAGTATACCCCCTATTTCGCAGTTTATACCTAGCTATCTATCCACTGCAAAACAAAAATATACTCCCCAAAATTTATAAATAAATCAAAACTTCGTCTTCCCAATGTATCACCCCTTTAATAATCAGTAAAATGAAAAGAAAAACATGAAGAAAAAAAGCTGCAAGTAAAAACAATTGTAAAAATGTTTCTTTCCAAAGTTAGTCCGACTTCCATAAGTTCAATAAGTCCACTTAAGGAACCGAAAGTCCTTTCTCATTGTCTTCCGGTATTGCATGATCATATTTGTTACTTCTTATAATTTGCATTGTTAATTTTCTAATTACTTCCATCTCAGCCCCCATATTGTATTTTAATTCATTCACAATCCCTTAGCATTCGATTTAATTTTACAAGTTCACTAATCTAGTTCTTTGAGTTTTCATGCATTTTAGCAAATCCTTAGGCTGTCCTACATCACAATCACTCCACAAAATGTTCATTGGCTAGGAGTGATATATAGGTAACAAGGATTGACCAAAAAAGGAAACCGAGGAAAGTCATATTCAAGCATCCTTGCAATGAAATGTTGCCTTCGACTGCCACTTACCACAATTGATCCGATGCATTCGACCCCTGATATCTTCAAACTTGAACGCAAATGAATTTCCAAGACCAAGAGAAGGATAAGGGAACTTTCCATCTGTCCCATCAGAAGCCATTAGTGCAGACAATTCACTGCAAAAAAATCCCCTAGGTATAAGTTAATGAGCTAACCAGGTTACCAGGAAACTGAATAATCAAGGAAGTAATACGGAATATGCATTTGAGTAAATGGATTTTCGTATCCCAATCAGTCTCACATCAACAAAATTTAAGTGACGTTCTTGGAAAATTTTGCAAACCTTTGAGTATCACAATCATCAGGTGGCTCCAAAGCAAGTGCTGAATCCCAGAATTTTTGCATCATTGTGTTTGCCATAGTGTTAGCAGTTCCTGAGCTACTTTCAACCTGGGAAAGAAAAACAAAACAAAATAACTACTTAATCAACTCATCCTTGGATTTTACAAAGTTGAAGAGGAGAATAACACAAATCCAACTGTGCTCTAGTAGCATCACCAAAGAAGCAAATAAAATACTAATGTATACACATAAGAAGCGTGTTAGCGAAGACAACTAATCTGTCCATCATTTAGCACCATAACTATAAGCATGAAATGGAAGTTAGAACATAAGGTTCATGGAGTTGACATAATAATATCATGGTAATTTGAAGCTTCAAGCTCTGCATTTTGAACAGAAGATACTGAATCATCAGCAATGTATTACTAAATTGTATCAGACAAGGGAAGCCATCTTTAGTGCTACAATTAGAAAATTCAATTTTCATCTACAATAATCAAACTCATTAAAACCCTTGGACAGACAGGCTTTCACCTCCACTTATTTTTCCTTCATGAATGTCCTCTCCTTTCATATCTTGACCATAAGGCCATATGAAAATTGAATGTATCAATACCCATCATCACCAATGCCACCACAGAAAGTCTTTTGGTGTCAATGTACTAAACAATTTTCATGTGAGAAACAAACAAAATTATTGACCTGGCCTGGATATTTATCCATACAGTCTGCCCTGGCAAGTCACCTAATTTTCTATTCTTATAGACCCATTTTCTGCACTAAACCAAGTAAGTGGGTTATCAGTTGTATGCATTCTACAAAGTACAAATACCACACAGTAAAAAGTTTTGTAACCCTTTCCTAGACTCACCAATAACTTGTACATGGGAACCTCTAACTCCTAATCAAATTTTTACTAGTAATTAAAACATGTGTTAAATCACAACATATGCAAAAAAAGTACTATAATCTCATTAATGTATATCATTTCATCCTCTTCTCCAACTTAATAAATGACATGAATAACATAAAAATATAATTAAATTCAATCACATTCCCTGAACCCTATAACCTAAATACAATTAGACACAACTTACCCATTTTTTTAAAGCTCCTCTTGACCATATCATGAGCTATTTGAACAAAAGCACAGTACCAAAAGGCAAAATGTTAAAATAAAAAAATTCTAATTTAAGTATTGCTAGAGAACCAATTCACTTTGGCAAGTGGGGAAGCATTTAATTGGCTTTGGCAAAGTTGGCTGGTTTTAAGGTAGACCTGACGCCATTTCAGGCTGATAAAAAGGCTTTCTTATGTTGAATTTCAAAATAGGACAGAACCGATATCATATTATGGCGTCACATTCGAAAATGATTTCCTACTTTCCTTGGAGCAACTAAATCTTAAGTAAGATTCCATTCCAGGGTGACTGGATAGAAACTGAGGGTCTCCCATACTTGATATAATATAAGGAAATCTTTGAGAAAATCTTTGAAAGTGAAAGCAATATAAAATTGTTTTCAGTTTTCAGTTTTTAATTCATTATCTCTTCCATAGACCTTCCACCCTTCTTCATCCCCTCCTTTGTTTCCCCAATACCTCTAACCATTATATATATATATATATATATTGAAAAATAAAAACTGAAAACTAAATGATTACCAAATGGGCCCATCACTTAAAGTTCAATAAATTTCAACATCTAAATAAAAGATCAATAGCTTCATATCTAAATGAAAGAACGAAAACTCTAAAGTTGCTTCATTCCGATGAACAGAATGGGTAAATAGGGAAATGGGATGACTTTACCATTGAAATAGCTGCATGAGTTATCTGCAGAACATCCACACAAGCAGCAACACTTCCATCTGAACAATAGATGTCAAAATTTAAATCCATATATTAAAAATAGGTAGCTAAAGAAGTACTGATTACCTCTGTCTAAGACAGGAAGATGTAAGAACTTCCCTTCATGCATTATATGCAGTGCATCAAGGATTGTTGTCTCTAGCGTGGCACACTCAGGGTTTGGCGTCATTACCTTAGGAAACGTTGGAACAGCACAAGTTGGTTCAAGTTTGTTTAAGGAAGCTTATTTAACAAAAGGGAGTGAGCACAGTATTCTTAATACTACATATAGAACAATCAAACATTAAATGGTTTATCATAAACCTTTTCCACCAGAGTCAACTCAGGAGAGAGATTTTGTGCCACAACTCGCATAAGGATATCCTTTGAACTGCAGTCAGTCAAAAAGCAAACATTGTATGAAATTGCAAAAGAAGGCACGTTAGACAACATCAACAATAACATCTACTTGCAAAATGTTCATAAAACATATTACGAAAAGAACAATACGTTAGTATCCCCTGAATCTTGCTCCCTGTAACAATTATAGCTGAATTCATCCGAAACTCCCGCATCCTTTTTGCTGCAACATAGACAGGATCTGATGGGGAAACAATTGCAACCCTGAAAACATAGCGCTACGAGTTTGGGGATAGAATACAAACTTTAAACACAAATGAAAAATAACCAAGCCAAAAATTGCACCCTCCAACAAACAGGGTACAAGGCAAGTCAAGCTAAAGAACTGTACTTCGTATTTTCACCAATGATGGTTGCTAGGGAAGGCTTGAACATTCGCTCCCTCAGAGTTTCCAGAAAAGCATATGGAGCTGCAATACAGGATAATAAACAAAACAAAAGGTCATGTTCTAGCAGATGTGTTATATGTATGCAACCAAAGTATAATATAATATAATATATATATATATATAAGAAAATCAATTTTAAAAAAAGGATGTGTTGATATAGAGCATGTTCAAAATGAAATAGAGGCTTTTATTTACAAAAAATTTAATACAGAAAGAAACTTCGGGTCACACTCAAGTAATTCATTATAAATTCCAAACATTAATACAAACCAGATAAATTGGCTCCCCACTGGCGCTCCACTCCTTCAACTGCAGCAGCAATGGCACTCCCCTGCTCCGCTGCCTTCTCCATTCTTGATATAGCGTCATAGAGACATTTGGTGATATCTAATAAGGCAATAACTTCTCCATTCTCTACAACAGGGAGGTGCCTGAATTTACCTGTTAACAAAAGAAATCAACCACAGCACGTTTTATGCCCCCAATGCAACAATGCAAGTTCTTAGACAAACCCGCACACACACGCAATAAAAAAAAAATTACCAAAAAAGAAATCTTGTTAGATAAAGAAAGCTAACCTTGGACCATCTTCTGGAGAGCTTCAAGGGCTAATGAATCAGAGTTAACAAAAATAGGATTCCGCGTCATGATCTTTGATACAATTGTTTGCTCCGGTCTCAACCCCTCCGCAATGACTCTAGCCGAAATGTCCTGAAATTAAATACTATTAAGCAAAGTTAATAGTTTAAAAATCACAAAAAGAACCAAACCATCAGTTACAAAATGAACCTTGTCTGTCACAATTCCTGAAAGCAACGCATTTGCATCAGTTAAGAGCACAGCATCCACACGGCGAGCCGCCATCCTCCGACATGCATCGGATACTGTAGTCCCCTCCGGAATAGTTAGGGCTTTTGACAACCTTAGCTTCTTCACCGTCCTTTCCCCACCACCAGACCTTTCAAATATTTAAATTTAAACACACAAAAATATATCATTTTCGGTTGAAATATAGGCAAATTTTCTAGACACCAATTTTCTCAGGAAACCAATAAACATAAAAACCCTCTACATACATGAATAAAACAAAAAACAAAACAAAACCCAAAACTTTAAATCATTTCTAAAAAGGCAAATTTACCCAAACCATTTTCTCAGGAGGCAAACAAAAACGAGAAAAGGAGAGAACTTACGAAAGGGGGTGAGGAGGAGACGAGGGTTTGCTGGTGGTGCCATTAGAGGTTCCATTTTCGGGAGGGACCGATTTCTTAATCGCAGCGGAGGGACCCCGTTTCTGGCTCAGACTGGTCCTCCGGACACCCACTTGGTTGCTCATCTTTATTCTGAATGATTATTAGGGCTTCTCTGATTCTCTCTGTATCTTTATCTGGACTGCAAGAACCCTAATTAGTTTCAGTGATAGAGCGAGGTAAACAGAGAGACAAGGTTAGAGTTGTGGGTGGCTCCAACCCCTCCCTCCTTTTTGTTTCTGTGCTATTAAAATTTGGGTGAGACAGAGAGTTATCGTAATTTGTGATTGCCTGACGATTCCCACCGATTTTGACAGTTCAAATTAAACATTGAATTTAAAAGCATTTAGAAAAAATAAATAAAAATTATTGTAGCGTGTATTCAAATGATTTTAAACGTGTTTAAAAAAATTTAAAATTTTCAATAACGACGTATTTTGTAGTGGTTGGCCTGTAATGCCCTTATTTATATTCGAGATTGACACATACCATATTTGAGTGACAATGAAAGGGTAGAGGAAAATAGAGATCCATCAGGGGGGGTAGGCGAGTTGATGCTGGAGGGGGTTTGATGGAAAGACGGTCTTGCCGTCGGACCGTTTACTAATCAAAACAAATGTTAAAAATAAGAGGTGTGATTATAATAAAAGAATTCACTATTATACACGATATAGACACCTAAATTATATATAAAAAATTCCTAATAAAATAGACTTTAGAAACATGCACAAAGCTTATTTACAACATAACAAAGAGGTTTTTAACTTCGTATAAATTATAAAACTGTCATCGATTTCTTAAAACAAGCTCAAGTCCAAAACCTCGTTAAAAAAAAACTCAAAACACTCCATTAAGCATCAAAGTAATTTAATAATCAAACTTAAATTCAATAGGGATAGCTGTCATTTTTTGGTTTTTTTATTATATAAATTAAATGGTCTAGGGTTTATTTATATCATTAGTGCTAAAAATGGGTATGTGACTAAATATCTGTAACAACCCGGTCCTTAATTAATATTTAATTATTAATTTATTCCAATAAAAGACCATTATATCCTAAAATATTTAATAGTATAAAAGTGAACTTTTTAACCGGGAAGAAATTTTGGGATTTCAGTTATACCATTGCGTAGAGCGCAGCGAGATGAGTCCGTAGACACGTAGTGGACTCAAATCGGAGTTGTAACGAAGGAGTTATGATCAAAAGAAGTTCAGTGGCATAATCGTAAATATGTCGAAGTCCAGTTTTTAAAAAACCCAGAATTTCGTCAGTTTTGGGGGCAGCTCGACTAGCCATCTTCAAGGGGCGATTTCTCCCACCTCCGGTCACCGATTCAAGCAAGACCGGTCACGTTAGAACCACCACACTTCCCTCTTCCAGCCCCAGCCTTCGCTGCCTCGATCCGCCGCCGTAGTCGCCGTAATCAGACACGAAACATGCGGTGTTGGACAGATTTTTCTTAAACTTTCACCGGCCGTTTCTGTCCCCTCCGACCACCAAATCAGTCGAGTGAGGTATGGATTTCTAGCTATTTTTCATGCTCTAGCTTCTGGTTGGGTAGGATTTCAGAGATTTCAAGCGTAGATCGTTCGATTTTTAAGTTAGGTTTCAGCAGACTTTCGAGTCACTATTTCGGCCACTTCCGGCCAGTTTTTGGGGTAGGTCCAAGAACAAAAGTGGCTCCAAATAGGGTGTTATACTTAGGGTAGGAGTCTTGAGCCGTGGTTTAGAGTTTTTCCGGCGGAGTGTTACCGCTTTAGGCACCACGCGCTGCCGGCGCGTGTGGCGGCACGCGGGTATCAGGGTGGGGACCAGAGTTAGCCCTAGAATAATCTCCTAGTCCCCACGAGCGTGTAGGATTTTGCGGATCTTAATTCGGATAACGTTTGAACCCCGAACGGATCTCGCCTAGTGGGTGATTCCCGGGTTCAGTAGGTTTCAGGATCGTATCGCATTTGA
>NW_007362527.1:32745-49342 GCF_000346735.1 Prunus mume
CCCCCTCCCCCCCCCCCCACACCCCCCCCCCCCCCCCCCCCCCCCCCCCCACCACAACCACCACATCTTCCTCCTCCTCATCCTCCACCACCACCACTACCACCTCCACCTCCACCTCCTCCACCACCACTACCACCACCACCACCACCACCACCACCTCCTCCTCCAAAACCTCCACATCCACCACCACCACCATGCTGCCACTACCACCACCACCACCACCTTCACAACCGCCATCCTCACCACCACAACTACCACAACCACCAACTCCGCCTTCATCTCCACCACAAACTCCACTCCATCACTACCACTACCACCACATGATTAGTGCATAACAGTTTTAACATCATGTCTTTTTTTTTTCTTTTTTTTTTAAGACCTTTCCTATTGAGAGGGGCAATAGCATATTAAACTCACACACACTACACGAATGCTAGGACTTGAACTCAGGACCTTGCCTGAGGGAGTAAATACTCCAAACCGCTATACTAGTGGGTCCTTTGCAACATCATGTCTATTTTACTCATTATTCACAGTTACAACAATTTTATATTGAAATTTACCAAACGGTTTTAATACTGCTTTTTGTACTAACAGCACTTTAAAAATAGTGTTTACCAAACATGGAGCTGCTTTACTTTACAGCTAATTATTTTTAAAGCACAGCAGAAGCAACTTTTTTAAAAAGTGACAGCAATCCCAAACTAGGCCTAAAAGTGATGAGCAAACGAATGAATAAGGGCCGACCAAAACAGAATCAATGAATAAAGTAACTTCGTTTACTTTCCTTCTTTATTTATTTTCTTTTATGGCTAAGAAAAGGAAACTTACTACACACATAGAGAAGAAAGAATGAATCCAAATCCTATAGGAATATTTTTTTTATATTGATTGATTTAAGGAACCAAAAGCATGCACTATACCAGAGAGAGAATAGAATTTTAAAAAATAAAATAAAATAGTTTTAAAAAAGCGTGATCATACTAGTAGAGTTTAGTGAAAGTTGAATATATATATATATATATATACATGCAAACTATTGTTTCCTAAGTAACAGGGAAAATGAACAGAAAAAATAAAATGGAGCAACTTATAAGAATAAAAAGTAATATAAAATGCAAGTTACGTTAATTAATTGTCAAAACCAAGGACTGTAATTTATGTTTTTCTGTTCCAAAAGATTATGTTTGAATCACCAAACAACTTCTGCAGGCGGATTTCTCAATTAAAACCAAAAACAAACAATTTTCTGGCGGATTTTAAAATGAACAACCTATATACATATATATATTTATTGGCCTGCCTTCATTTTGAGGACCCAGGTTCATTGCCATTCTATAGTTGTCATCAGAAGCTCTGCTGCAACACCAATGGGCACCAGGACAGCTCATAGAGCCTCCTCTTCATCCTCATCCTTCTCCTCTTCAAAACAACATTGGATGTACGACGTGTTCTTGAGCTTCAGAGGTGAAGACACACGCAACAGCTTCACAGGACACCTCTACATGGCTCTAAGAGAGGCTGGGATCAATGCCTTTTTCGACAACAATGAATTAAGTAGAGGGGAATATATAACGGCCAAACTTGTGACGGCAATCCAAGGGTCTAGAATATCTGTCGTCATCTTCTCAAGGAGGTATGCTGAGTCAAGTCGGTGCCTTGATGAGCTGGTCAAGATCATGGACTGCAGAACAACACTAGGGCAAACGGTTATGCCAATATTCTACGATATTGATCCATCGGATGTAAGAGAACAGAGGGGCAGCTTTGCTCAAGCATTTGAGAAACATGAAGAAAACTTGTTAGGTAGAGATAATAAGGTGGTGAGGTGGAGAGCTGCTCTTATTGAAGCTGCAAATTTGTCTGGCTGGGATCTCAGGAACACTGCAGATGGGTATTTAATTACTAGTTTCGTTGAACAATAATGCTTAACTCACTTCTTTTAATACTCTTCCCATAATGTCTTTTGTTTTGTTTTGTTTTGTTTTTTGCTACAGAGGTTTTGCTTACAGTTCAGTTGGAAAAAGAATAGATATCTGTTTTTTATATTATAAAAATAAAAATTGCAAACTAACATTTTAGGTCCCCAATTCTGATAGGTTGAATTTTCAATTCAGGTATGAAGCGAAGTTTATTAGAGAAATTATTGAAGGGATTACTAGATGGCTGCTGATGAACGAGACAATCTCGTCGGTAGTCGATTACGCTGTTGGACTAAATTCTCGGGTGCAAGATCTGAGTAACTATTTAGATGTTGGATCAGATGATGTTCGCATAGTTGGAATTTTGGGGATGGGTGGAACAGGCAAAACAACACTTGCCCGAGCCATTTATAACCAATTTTATCACAGCTTTGAAGGTAAAAGCTTGCTTTTAAATGTGAGGGAAACTGCAAAGAAACCAAATGGACTGAAGCGTATGCAAGAACAAATTCTTTCTGACATCTTGAAACCAACCAAGATAGGGAGAGTTGATATCAATGTTTTAAAAACAAGACTTAGATGTCGAAGGGTACTTATCATAATCGATGATGTAGATCACAAGGACCAACTAAATGCATTGGCTACAAATCGAGACTCGTTTGGCCCGGGAAGTAGAATTATTATAACGACAAGAGACAAACATTTGCTAGAGCTATTTCAAGTGGATAAAATATATCATGCTCAAGAAATGAATGAAGAAGAAGGTCTTGAGCTTTTTAGCTGGCATGCCTTCAAAAACAATCGTCCTAATGCAGGATATTTTAAACTCTCAAAATGTGTCGTTGCATATTGTGGAGGTTTGCCACTTGCTCTTGAAGTTTTAGGTTCTTTTCTATTTAGAAGAAGCACTAGAGAGTGGAAAAGCACATTGGATAAACTGAGAAAAATTCCTGCCGGAGATGTTCAGAAACAACTCAAAATAAGCTTTGATGGGCTTAGTGATGGTAAAGAGAGGGACATATTCCTTGATATATCTTGTTTCTTTATTGGAATGAACAGGAACTATGTCACACAAATATTAGATGGTTGTGGGTTTTTCCCAGAAATAGGACTTAGTGTCCTTATTGAACGGTGCCTTATAACTGTTAGTGAAGAAAACAAGTTGATGATGCATGATTTGCTTCGAGACATGGGCAGAGAAATTGTCTATGAAGAATCCCTTAATGATCCAAGAAATTGTAGTAGATTGTGGCATTCTGAAGATGTGACAGACGTACTGAAAACCGAATCTGTAAGTACTTTCTCAATCAAGTTTATGTTAAAAGCTTGTAATACAAGAAAAACTAATGATATGCATCCCACATATAATAATTGTATGCCCTGGATATGTACACAATCCAGTCATAATCATTATTTTACCATAGTAATTTTCATGGTCATATGCTTTGGGTTATGTTTAAGTACCAAGAAAGGCTACAGTATGAAACCGTTTTTAGCAGATTGGATTGTGGAAGATGTGATCAGATAGTGTCAAATAGTTCTTACATGCATTCATGATTCTGCTTCCTTTGTATAAATCATTTTCCACATGAAAATAACCCTTTAACATATGGCATGCTCTTTCTTTAACAGGGAACTGAAGAAATTCAAGGAGTCACTCTAAATTTGCTAAGATCTGAGAAGGCTACTTTCAGTACACATGCATTTACAAATATGAAGAAATTGAGATTGCTCAAACTCAACTATGTAGAGCTCACAGGAGAATACAAATATCTTTCCAGAAAGTTGAGATGGCTCTGCTGGCATGGATTCCCTCTAAAGATCATACCAAACGACTTTGATCAACAAAACCTAGTTGCCATGGATCTGCGGTACAGCAACCTCAGACATGTTTGGAAGGATTCCGAGGTAAATATAACCAAAACCGAGGTTTTATACAAACCATCATACTCTCTCTTCTCTTCTTTTTGGATTTTGATTTCTGTATTCTGTTTTGTTTTTGGTTTTACCTAGCAATTGCTTGAGAAGTTGAAGATTCTTAACCTCAGTCATTCTTATCATCTATTGGAATCACCGAACTTTTCTAAACTCCCAAATCTTGAGACTTTGATACTCAAAGGATGTAAGAGTTTGTCTAAGGTTCACCAGTCTATTGGACATCTCGAAAGACTTGCTTCGGTGAATTTTAAAGACTGCAGAGTGCTTAAGGATCTCCCTAGGAGTTTTTATAAATCAAAATCTATTGAAACTCTTATTCTTGTTGGTTGTTGGGAATTTGAAAACTTGGCTGAGGACTTAGGGGACATGGTATCATTGACAACTATTCTTGCGGATAATACAGCCATAAGAAAAATACCATCTTCCATAGTACGATTGAAGAACCTGAAATATTTATCTCTTTGTAGCCTGAGATGGCGGTCACCATTTAACTGTTTACCCTGTCCCTTCTGGTCGTTGCAATTACCAAGACCGTATCGAAAATCCAATAATCTATTTCCTCCTTCGTTACGGGGCTTATACTCTTTGAGAGAATTACATCTTAGAAGCTGCTATTTATTTCATGATGCTCCTACTGATCTTGAGAGCCTAAAATCTTTGGAAGAATTAGATCTGGGATGCAATAGTTTTCATTGCCCTCCATATTTCAGTGGCCTTTCCAAACTTGAACATCTATCATTAGATAATTGCAATTTAACTGATGAGGAAATTGATTCTATGAATCTTGGGAGTCTACCTTCTTTATTATTTTTAAACCTAGAAGGAAACAGCTTTTGTTGCCTTCCTGACCTCAGCAGCCTTTCCAAGCTTGATTGTCTGATGTTGAATGATTGCACAAACCTTCATGAAATGCCAAAATTACCAACAAGTTTGACGCAGATGGAAGCAAATTACTGCACTGCATTGCAAACAATGCCAGATTTTTCAAAAATGACGAATGTGGACACATTGCATCTAAGTCATTCGCACAAACTTATCGAGTTTCCAGGCTTGGATACCGCATTAGACTCTATGAGATTGATTCGGATGGAAGGCTGCACCAATATTAGTTCTACTGTTAAGAAGAACCTCTTGCAGGTTCTCTCTATCTTAAACATTTATGCATACATGCACAAGCATTTTATTTTACTTCACCATAAAGTAAATTAATTATTGCTCTACACTACATGGTATAGGGATGGAATTCGAGCGGAGGTGGTGGCCTTTATCTCCCTGGAAATGATATTCCGGAGTGGTTCACTTATGTCAATGAGGGCGATCAAGTCTCTTTTGAAGTGCCTCAAGTTTCTGGTTGTAACTTAAAAGCGTTGACTGTGTGCACCGTTTTTAAGTGTTTACAGGAGGACAAATCTAAATTATATATCTCCATTTTTGTTACAAATCATAGCAACTGCACTAGTTTTCTTGTCCGGCCTACATATCCCTACACAACAATTTCCCATGACATTATTTGGCAGGGGCATTTGTCAAACAAGGATTTCAATTTGGAAGGCGGAGACTTCATTGAGGTTTGTGTCGCATTTGGATCTGGTCATACGGTGAAGAAGATAGGAGTCAGCCTTTTATGGGACAAATTTATATATGACACTGACTCTTTTATTGCGTGCAAGTCTGTCCCATATGCTTATTTTCTTAGAGAATATGAAGACAACAATGAAGAATATGATGAAGATGACAACGATGATGATGATGATGATGATGATGATGATGAGGAGGAGGAGGAGGAGGAGGAGGACAACGACGACGACGATGATGATGATGAGGATGATGATGAAGACGGCGACGATGATCATGAACCAGAAATCAAGTTCAGTGGCCTTTATGATGATGAGGCAGGACCAAGCCTTCACTCATCTGACCTCAATATTGAAATGAGAAGAATGAACATGGAAGAAAGCTGAAAGGGTATATATGGAAGCATCAAAGCACAAAATCAATCTGCTGGGAAACAGAATCATGCAAGCGTGAAGAAATCAGTAGCCAATCAGCCCAAAAAGAAAAATGAAAAAGAAGATCAAAGGTGTGAAAAAGTGAACTTGATATCCACATTGGATAGTATGAATATATTCATAACTGAACTAACATACAATTTATTGTCAAGCAAATTTCTTTATGCTGAATTTTTTTTTTTTTTGGTCATCAATGTTACAGAAAGAGAAAACTAAGCAGAGCTTTCTTTACATTGTAGTAACTATAATGTCCCATTCGTAATGTACATGAGCTTTATTGTCCAGTACTTTTACCAATTTGACTGAGCCCCAGAGGCATAAACTTAATTAGGACTTTTCCCCCAATGGATGCAGATATTTGGAGCATAAATCAGAGCTGATGTGCTGCTTGGCCTGTTGATGGGCAAACAGAGCCAGAAATTTTCATGGGAATAAGCCATATATCTATTTATTTTTCATTTAAAGAGTTGTTGGACTAATTTTTTTCTAAGACCGGGTGAACTAATTTCCACTCTAATCTTTTTAGTACTGAACTTTTTTTTTTTTTTTTTTGTTCACTCTAATCTAAGGGTGGCTCCGCCGTTCTGGGCAAATCAGATTGCATGTCTGGCTAGGCAGAGGAGCATTCTCCTCCTGGTCCCCGTTCCGTTGGTTTATTGATGTTATTGTTAGCAGGATTGTAAAGAGAAATCTAAAATCATCTTCTTTATGAAAGAAATTAAAAAGTAATAAAATAAATTGCTAGCAAAAGTTGACTCTTTAAAGTCCAGCACCCAAGAAGCACTTTCTGAATGTGATGAACTTCCTAAAATTTAGTACTAAACTTTTTTTTTTTTTTTTTCTCACTCTAACAAAAGGGTGGCTCCGCCTTTTTTTCAACAACAAAAAATAGTATAGCCGCCCAGCTATAATCTGTTTTTCTAACTTTTGAAAAGAAATAGTACCGCCGAACGGCTACACTAGGTTTCCCCACTAATTTTTGTAAAAAAACAAAACAAATTGTATAGCCGTGCGGCTATCCTCTGTTTTTTACCGCCGATTTTTTCTAATTTTTTTTAACAAGACATCGTATAGCCGCACGGCTATACTCTGTATATTTTCAATTTAAAAACTCGGGTTTTTCCTAATTTTTTAAAAAGCAAATATACAGTACTCGTATCGAACATGTATATATATTTCATATTTAATACGCTTATTTTTTATTATAAAATTTTAAATAATACACACAAAATTCATGTATTATATGCATACTTCTCAAATATTATTGAATGCAAATAACATATATTAAAATAATATATAGTGATCGAACTTTTAAGTTGTAATTTGTCAAAATTTTGTCGAATAAAACAATGACGTATTTTATACTTATAGCCGTGCAGCTATACCAAATTAATATCTATAAAGTATAAACTAATGCAATTATGAGAGTCCTTCTTTCTTAATTTTATTTACTAAATCGTATAGCCGCACGGCTATACGCTGTTTTTTATAATTTTTTTTTAAAAGAAATGGTATAGCCGCTCCACTATACTAATTTTCCACCTAATTTTGTAAAAAAGAAATAATATAGCCGTGCGGCTATACTCTGTTTTTTCCAATTTTTAAAAGAAATTGTATAGTCGCGACGCTGTGCTCAGGTTTTTCCTAATTTTTTTACAAAGAAAACGTACAATACTCATATCAAACATGTACATACGTATATTTCATATTTAATACACTTATTTTTTACAAAATTGCAAATAATGCACACAAAATTCATATATTATACACGTAATTACCACATATTATTGAATGCATATAACATAAATTGAAATATTATATAGTGTCCAAAGTTTTAAGTTGTAATTTGCCAAAATTTTATTGAATAAAACAATTACATCTTTTATACGTATAGCTGCGCATCTATAGCCGAACGGCTATGCTATGTTTAGTATAGCCGGTCGGCTATACAAGATCTCCCACTAATTTTGTCAAAAAGACACGGTATAGCCATGCGGCTATACTATGTTTCTTCGAACTTTTCACGGGACTGCTTTCCCTTTTTTTTTATAAAAGAAATAGTATAGTTGTACGGCTGTACTCCGTATTTTTAATTTTTAAAAAGAAATAGTATAGCCGTGCAGCCATACTGGAAGGAAAGTTTTCACTGTCGACAATGCCTGATCAGGTTGTATTCTATTTGGAAGGGCCTTTTCCTAGAGTTGACGTTCTTATAAAGTCAGTTGTGGACTTCCAATCCCTTTTTACATCTTTGTAACGAAGCACACACAGACTTGGATGGGTCATGCCCCGATGATTGGTGACAAATTGAAACTCTTTTTGACATATCATATAAAGTATTTGCTTGGGTTCGGATCGGCGTGTGCTGGAGTATCTACTTGAAATAATATATTTAAAGGGCTATAAGCTTCAAATAATATATTTAAAGAGTATAACCGCCCGACTGTAGTTTTTAAATAATATATTTAGTATAGCCGGGTGGCAATACCCCTAAAATAATATATTTAATGGGTATAGCGCTGCGCCTATACTATTTAAATAATATATTTAATAAGTGTAGCCAAACGGCTATACCCTTTAAATAATACATTTAAATGAGAAAATACTAGATTCTTTATATGGGTAAGTAAAAAATCAAAAGGGGACAATAGAGAGACTCGGGTAATGACCTAATAACAATGGATAATGCTCTAAACTACTCTTATCAATATGTTTGGTGATTTAATGCATTATGTTGTTTGTTTTTTATGGTTTTGGCAATGTCAGTTATTCATATAGAATGCAGGCTCAGAGTTAGAGTTTATAAGAAATTATGATTCTTTGCTGTGTTAATAAAATATTAAGCATCTTTATTCATAATTTTGTCTTTTGGCAATATAGGTTTTTCTTAATTGAAAATAGGTCCCTCTGTAGTTGAGGTGTTGGTAGTCAGTTTATGTGACCTCTGATCTCATGAGTTTGGTAAGAGTAGAAATAGCCCTGCTTTACTAATGCCGGTTACGAGAAGTTAATCCTATAGACCAAATAAATACTGTTGGAGGTTTAGCAAAATTTAATTTTGAATCTGGTTATTTCTGCTAAATCATTTGATTGTCTTTTCAGTGCAATTAGTCGTATGGCATACAGTTCATATTCAAATTACATAGGTATTTTATACAAGTATATACATCTGGAATTATATGAACTTGTCTACAAAACAAATATTTGAAGCAGATTTTGGGATCCTTTTGGATAAACAAATATACAAACTGAAATTTGGTGCAACCTTAATGGAGACTTGAGAATAAACTTTGAGTTAAAACTGGTGGGCAATGATTTCCCCACTCCTATTTTATCCACTTACACTCCTTTTTTAGTTATAAAAAAGGAGTGTAAGTGGATAAAATAGGAGAAAAAGGAGTGGGGAAATCACCACTCAAACTGGTGGGACTAATGTGATATGATGATGAACAGAAATCAGTAATAGAATTTTAATATTGACCTAATCTGTAAAGAGCCAAATGTATGAAATAACTTAGGAATGCTGCAGCCATTTGACAACCAAAACAAATCAGCTAATGTTTTGTTAGATGCATCCATGGACCTTGTCTTTTGCTTATTTCATTTACCTTTTTCCTTGCTTTGCATGCCAAATTATTTGATATTTACATCTGATATGCAAGTTAATCACATGATGTACGCATTTTGCAGCTTCAGCAGCAGGACCTTTCTAAAAGGAGATCCGTTTCTTGGAATTTTCAGGACTCTTGATCTTCTATCTCCTCTGTTGGTTACATTGATGGTTCGTTTTCTCTGCGCAGAGGAGAATTTGCAAGGCATACAAAAACACCAAAGCACAATGATGTGCCATGCTCAGTTTTGTTTTGGCGAGGATGGTAGAGTGCCCATGTGAAAAGTTTGACACAACCGGTTCCTTATGCAACAACACATATAAAAGTGAATCAGGAGATGATTGCAGGTCAAAGCCAAAAAGGGTGGCAGGCCTCTCATCTCTGTTTACATTTGTGATGTCGCAACTACTGGACAGTCATTCCTGAGGGAAAACCTCCTAGAGATAGTGTGACCACTTGAAGAATACTTAGCTTGCAGAATTTTAAAAAAGAACCTTATCTTTCTTGAAATCAATTGTAAAATATGCAGGCTCTTTTTTAGTATTTGCAATGCGAGGCAAAGTAAAATTGATACACAATTTGTATAGGTTAGTATCATATACTTGTGAAGGGGCGGTGACTCCATCTTTATATGAAAAAATAAAATAAAAAATCATGGTGAGTCTTGTTTATTGCAAGGAGTTGCAGCTCATTCTGGTGAATTTGGATGTAAGTATCTGACAATGATCTCAACTCCTACCCATCTAGAATCTGCAACAATTTGCTTCTCTATTTTTCCCACCCAGCTGCACCCCACACAAAAATGTGCAGGGCCAAAACGACGTCGATCATTAAATAACAGAAGTCACATTAGACCAGAAGAAACTAGTACATTCAGAGTGTTCGAGAAGGCAAGGCTAGTGACTTTTTTGGCGTGACCCTCAAGCTTCCTTGTAACTTGCAAAATATATAAATCAAGGCAATGAAAAACTTTTTGGGTTTGCTTCATCACAACATCGAGCATGATTTGCTTTTTTCTACAAGAACAAACAAACTACCTCGTCTGAGTGGAGATTGTATATTACAATGGTGGAATTGTCCATGCAAATAGCAACTATACTGTCATCTAGAGGGTGAAAAGCAAGACATGTTGCCGCAGGTGGCGGTGGCATGACTTTCTTCATCGTCCACGTTTTTATGCAACAGATTTTTATGAGTACAATGAGTTAGATCATGAGAAATTTGCAAACAGAACCTAAGTATATTGACAAACAAGATTTGGGAAGTTTTGGCTGGGAAAAGAAAATTTCAAGAACATTATTTGTGTTGGGTTTACCTTAAATGTTGTCATGTCAAAAATGGAGATCATCCCTCCAGTTGGTGATATGAGATATGAATCATTCTTGGACAAATCAAAGCAGGACACTGTACACAGTCTTCAGGGTTGGTGCTGGGAAGATCATTGTTCATCAGCTCTAAGCCATCCCTTGGTTTCCATAAATTAGGGTGAACCTTGGGAGTTGCCTGCATTTAATCAATATCATCAGAATCAAATGACCAACTATCGCTCTGATTTCAATTTCGAAAGGAAAGAGAGGAGATATCTAATAGGAAAGAATTATAAAGCATGTCATTCTTTCCCACTCAACTAGAATTAAGGTCCTGTGGCCGTTTCCAGAGAAAATGAATGCCATTTGATGCTAACACCAAAATGGCATCAATTTCAGAGAAAATAAAAAGTATAGCCGCGCGGCTATACTATTTATTTATTTATTTTTTTAAAAACCGCCTAGCCCGCCTAGGCGGCCGATTTTTCGAAAACTTGAATGGCGTTTTTTTTTTTCAGATTTCTTTTTTCCTGGCGGGTCTGGCATCTCTGCAAATACATTTTTGCCAATTCTCAGTAATGTAATATGGGTGAAATGCAGCTTTTGGATCCATAAGATGGTCAAAAAGAGTAAATCAAAAACTCCCAGAGAGATGTAAGATAATACAGCTGGTGTAGAAGAGGAAAAACCCTCATCTTCGGCCAAGAAATTGCTGAATCATTGGTTGAGCTTCAGTTCAAGTTTTACCATGCATATATTTTGGTTTTGATTTATGTTTCAATTACTAGGCATATGAAGCCTCATCTGATCCTACTTTCTGCAACAGGAACACTTGGAGAGCAATGAGGGTGATCCTGTGCTACTTGTTTACATTCCGTGAGTATCCACTTTTGTTGTTTTATGCGTTATCTTCAGGACTTGAGTTAAAGAATGCATGAACATGAAATGGATGGGGACAGGGAGATCCATTGGTTGAGTACTTGTACCCATTTTTCCATATTTTCATTCAATTTCAATGCTAACATGTCTTGTTAGATCTCCATAGTCCGATCTCTATCAGTTTGAGTATGGGATTCAACCTTAGTAGCATCTCCAGGTTCACCTAAAACAAACATAACACTTCATTTGTGTGTCATTTATAATTATCTTTTGTTCTTGTGCTCATCTGCTTTTATCTGATGTTAAACATAGCTGTACTTATTTCTGAAACATTTGTGTTGCATCTTGAGAAAATTTATTAAAACCTACCATTCTAAGACCAAGTTATCTCTGATGTCGTTACTTTACGTTCTGATTAAGTTATATTTTGTTCATTTATTTCTGATAGATTTACATCAGATGTCAAGATCAATAGCATTTCAATTATTGGTGGTGCTGATGGAACAAGTCCTTCCAAGATGAGGGCATAAGTTCGAACTTTAATATTTTCTTTTAGCTCCTTCATTTCAGGACCTACCAGATTGGAACAATGAGATTGTCTGTGTTCATGAGTTTATTTCAGTGGCTTAGTTCTTGAAGGAGGTATGCATTCATCTGTTAAAGACATGTAGAGAATCATTTTGTATTTGATATAGCACATAGGATTTTAGGACATGGCATGCTTTTGCTTATGCTTTCAAATTTTCCTTGTGTTCATTTTTTAAAGCAATCTGTATTCTGTGTGTTGGTTGTAGTTGTGGTGCTTGAAGAAACATAGCCCATATTCAGGGACTATGTTAGATGCATTCTCTGTATAAATATTTGGTTCTAGTCTTGGTAGTTGGGTTAAAGGACTATATGCATATGGATGATTTTGGTCTAGGGGTATTCTAATAATTTGTTTTCCCCTGTGTGCGGTCTTGCAAACGTTGATCCTACTGATGTTGCCAGAAATATTGCAGGGTCAAAACCAGAAACTACCCTTGAAAGGCATTAAGTTTATTTATATCACTAAATATTGACTTTTGTAATCTAAGCTCTATGTGGGGTTTCTTATCGTTCATTCATATTCTTTTGATATTTGCAGTTGTGGTAGTTTCGAAGACCTTTACAATAGCTGAAACTATGTTGAATGCTCGAACCCCTAGGGAATGGATTTCATCTTCTCTCGGGTTAGTGCAGTGCCAACACTTCTTCACGTATATGAACAGGTTGTTTCAGTTCAGGATTTGCTTAATAATCTTTGGGTTAATTTAAACAAACGTGAATGAGCTTGGGAGTGGGTGGAATGAATCATATTTGGAATAGCTTAGTAATTTTATTATTGAATGATTTAGTAATCAAGATGGTATGATGGAGTGAAGGGTTGTTATGTCTTTGTAGTTAATCATTGATTTTGTCAGATAAAATGTAGGTTTCGAAGATCTGCCCGAGTCTCTTTCTTTCTCATGATTGAGCGTGACAATTTCAGGCCTTATGTAGTTGCAAAGCACATGGTAGTAGTCAGCACTATTCTTACGGTATGGCTGTTTCCATTGTTTTCTTGCCTTCAGCGTATAGCCGCGCGGCTATAAGGTAGAAAATTTCTATTCAGGACGTATAGCCGCGCGGCTATACTGTTGAAATATCCTATTTGCCTAGTATATCCATGCGGCTATACTGTTGAAATTTCTATTTACAGGGTATAGCCCCTCGGCTATAATGTTGAAATTTCTATTTATATAAGTATCGCTGTGGAACTATACTGTTGACTGTTGAAATATTCTATGCTCGAAAGATATTTCCACATTGCACCAACAATAAAATATGAATTTATATTTGTCGGATTAGACCTCTCAGGACAAAATTTCTTCGGAAGAGGTTTCTTTTAAAAAGAAATAATATACTTAGTATCTTTAGGTGAGTACGGTTTTTTTTTAATTTTTTTAAACTTTCTTTTTATTAATTAAATTATATCTTGGCCTTATTTAATTACTTTCTTAGTAATCATGTTTTAATTATTTTTTAAAATAATAATTAGTACTAATTATTTTAATTAACTTTACAAATTATATTACTTAATAAATAGTAATTCATTTTTATTTTATTTTTTTCTTTGATAAAATAATTAAATACTAATTATTCACTAGGTAAATAATAATTAAAACATAACTACTAATTAAAGTAATTAAAAAGGAGCAAACCACATTATGATATTTATAGGTTCTAGCCGAGCGGCTATACCCTGTTTGTTCTAATTTTTTAAAAGAAATAGTACAGCCGAGAGGCTACATGAATTTACCACCCCATTTTTTGTAAAAAGGAAATAGTATAGCCGGACGGCTATACTCGGCTTTTTCCTAATTTTTTAGAAGGCAAACGTACCATACTCATATCGAACATGTACATATATATATTTCATATAATACACTTACTTTTTACAAAATTTTAAATAAGAACACAAAATTAACGGATTATACACATAATTCTCAGATATTATTGAATGCAAATAATATTATTAAAATATTATATAGTCGCCGAACTTTTAAGTTGCAATTTGCCAAAATTTTGTCCAAGAAAACAATTATGTATTTTATATGTATAGCCGTGCAGCTATACCAAATTAATATCTATAAGTATAAGCTAATGCAACTAGGAGGGTACTTCTTTCTTAATATATATTTTTTTTATCAAAACGTATAGCCGCATGGATATACTCAGTTTTTTCTATTTTTTTTTTAAATAGTACCGCCGTTTGGCTATACTCTGTTTTTCTAACTTTTTAAAAAAATATTATAGCAGTGCGACTATACTCGAATCGAACATGTATGTACATATATTTCATATTTAATACACTTATTTTTTACACAATTTTAAATAATACACACAAAATTCACATATTATACACATAATTCTCAAACATTAGTGAATGCAAATAATATAAATTAAAATATTATATAGTCGCTGAACTTTTAAGTTGTAATTTGTGAAAATTTTGTAGAATAAAACAATTACATATTTAATATGTATATAGCCATGCGACAATACCAAATTAATATCTATTCATTTGGTACGTCGGACTGTACTGACTAATTTCTGTCAGATAGTATTAATTTATTCCGGAGAGTACTGACTGTTTATCCATAATATTATAAAGCGTTTGGTGCTGTTCCGGATAAATAGTCTGACTAAGTTATACTGTGTTTGGTGCTGTTCCGGATAACATCAGATCAGACTATTTTTATAAATAAAAAAATCTTTGATAATTTAAGTGGAAATTGAAATTCAAATGACATGAAATATAAATAATCATGCATGAATTAGATGTTTAGCAATATAATTACACAACATGTAAAATTGGAATAGTACAATAATAAGTAGGAGTTTGCACATGACAGAAGACTACAAAATAACATCCCGCTTGCATAAACCTGACTAGAATCAATTTCCTAATGAGTGCATACTTCTATATATATATATATATATATATATGTATTTCACTAAACTACCAACACTAGCACTAGCTGTTTGTTTTTGGACGAAAACTAGCACTACTCTGTTTAATACCAACAATCTGTTTTCCTACCATTCATAGGTTTAATAAAATAAAAAGTATGGCAAAGTTAATCTTACCAACACAAAGCTTGCATGATATATATACTATATGATTCGAAATAATATGAGGAAGAGAAGTTTGATATAGGATACGTTGGTTAATTCATGTTAGCCAATGAAAAACATAAACAGTATGCATAAAATGATGAAAAGAAAAAAAAATCGAAGACAGAAAATAAAACAAAACGAATTCTCTCTATATATATAATATATTATTCTTTTCAATTGTTATCTTAGTTTCTAGTTCTCAACAAAGTGGAAAAGTGGAAAATAACAAACAAAAAGTGAAACATGGACAAAGAAATAATTCATAACCTAATTTTCACAAAACTTTAATAAAAGATGAAATATATAAAGAAGAGAGAAGAAGCATATTGGAGAGAGTATGAAAAAGAGAGAGAGTGAGAGATGGATACCCAGTGGAGAAGAACCCTAGGGAGAAGAAGATGAAAAGAGTAGAACGAGTGTTCTTTTTTGCTAACCGTATAATTAAGCGTGTATTATCTAAACCGGGGTGTGTGGGTTGTATTAGTTAGTCAGGTAAGGAGAGTATTAAAAGCCCAGCTCGTATAAAATAGTCAGGTAATTAAGTAATACAAGTTAACACCAAATACCTGACATTGACTATTTACTCCTATCCAGAGTCTAATACGGTGTACCAAACAAGCAAAGTATAAACTAATGCAACTACGAGGGTCATTCTTTCTTAATTTTATTTACTAAATAGTATCGCCGCCCGGCTACTCTGTTTTTTATTAATTTTTTAAATAGCCACACGGCTATACTAACCTCTCCCCTAAATTTTGTAAAAAAGAAACAGTAACTGTGAGGCTATGCTCTGGTTTTTCCTAATTTTTTAAAAAGCAAACCTACAGTACTCATATCGAACATGTTGTTTGGGCCAAAAATTGACACATCCAGCCCAAGGCCCATCAGAACAAACAAAGCTGAGTTGGGCCTCACAGGCCCAACATAATAGGAAGAGGGAGTCCAGACCAGAAGAGGGAACAATCCCACATGGCAGCCTCTGGGATAAAAGTCAGCAATGGCGGAAGTCAGCAGGGATGAAAAGTCAGCAAAGGCAGCCTCTGAAATGAAAAAAGTCAGCAATAACAACTGCCATAGAAGAAGTGACTGAAGGGTTCGTTACATCAAGAAGAACTGAAGATTAAGTCCCCCTTATATATGTATATACAGAGATTTTTTCTGTCTTTACAGAGAAGGTAAATCTCCCAAGATAGATAAGCAGGTTACAATCTCAGAGAGGGATAAGCAGGAAAGCAGGGAGCTGTCCAGAA
>NW_007362527.1:60552-95591 GCF_000346735.1 Prunus mume
TTCCATCAGTTCTGCCTAAAAACAGTTTAAATTCCATCAGTTCTGCCTAAAAACAGTTTAAATTCCATCAGTTCTGCCTAAAAACAGTTTAAATTCCATCAGTTCTGCCTGAAACAGTTTAAATTCCATCAACCATTTTGGCCAGAGCAGCCTGTTTATACTGAGATAAATTGTTAAAGTCCTCACCAGTCTGAGGCGAGAAAAGAACTTACTTGGGAGATATTCCTCACCCAAATTCACAATCGTTTGTTTGCAGAAATCAGTAACTTGGGGCGCAAGTTATCTACTCCAAACTAAGTCTGCTAGAATTTTTATTGCTAGCAGTGGCACGCTCGCACACCAAAGAAAGCTGACTTGTCGACCAGTTTATGGTTCTCAAGGCAGTGGGGAACTTTGCCCTTCCATCACAGGAGTGAACGCAAAACGGGCAAACACATGTATATACGTATTTTTCATATTTAATATACTTATTTTTCATAAAATTTTAAATAATAAACAAAAAATTCACGTACTATACACAAAAATTTCACATATTATTGAATGCAAATAATATATAGTGGCTGAACTTTTAAGTTGTAATGTGCCAAAATTTTGTCGAATAAACCAATTACGTATTTTATTCGTTTAGCCGTGCGGCTATACAAAATTAATATCTACAAAGTATAAACTAATGCAACTAGGAGGGTCCTTGCTATATGCCCTTTTTTTCTTTTTTCTTTTAAAAAAGTACAGCCGCACGGCTATCCTCTTGTTTTTCTAACATATCCGCCCGCCTATAGTATAGCCGTGCGGCCATAATCTGTTTTTTAATTTTTAAAAATAAATAGTATAGCCGGACGGCGATACTAGTTTTTCCTAATTTTTTAAACAAGAAATAGTATAGCCGAGGGCCTATACGCTGTATTTAAATTTTTAAAAAGAGATAGTATATCGTTTTTCCCTATTTTTTTTTATTGAAAAGAAATAATATACCCATACGGCTACACTCTGTATTTTAAAATTTCCAAACAAAACAGTATAGCCGGGCGGCTATACTGTTTTGCCCTTAATTTTTAAAAAAACAGAATATCCGTCCGGCTATACTATGTTTTTCTAATTTTTTTTAAAGAAATAGTATAGCCTTGCTACGATACGCGGGTTTTTCCCTAATTTTTTTAAAAGCGAATGTACAATACTCGCATCGAACATGTAAGTACGTATATTTCATATTTAATACACTTATTTTCTACAAATTTTTAAATAATACACACAAAATTCACGTATTATACACATAATTCTCACATATTATTGAATGAAAATAATATATGTTAAAATATTATATAGTGGCCGAACTTTTAAGTTGTAATTTGCCAAAAGTTTGTCGAATAAAACAATTATGTATTTTATACATATAGCTGCACAGCTATAATTAATATCTAGAAAGTATAAACTAATGCAACTATGAGGGTCATTCTTTCTTAATTTTATTTATTGAATAGTATAGGAGAGAGTGAAATATATTTAAAAATATATAATAATAAAAATTTAAGTTGGTTTTAATTTTTTATATATATATTTTAAGTTTTAAAAATATTTAAAATATATTATATTATATTTAAAGACACGTGACTTTATACCATTGGATGTGTGAGCTCCACACGTGTGCAACATCATCAATTTAATAGAAAATTTGATTAAAGCTAACGGCAAGGACCATTTTTATGTGTGAAGGCTAACCTTAAGGACCATTAGTGTCACAAAAAAAAATTAGGGACGAAAGGTGATAATTTCACATACCTTAGGCCATCTCCAACCCTTGGACTCAAACTCAAAATATCCCCCCAAACCTCTCCCAACCCAAGAAAATGAAGGACCCAAAATTTGGGAAAACCCAAATTTGGACCCAAATATGGGTCCAAGTATTGCCTAGACCCAAATTTTTTCGTGGAGCCCACTTTCATGTCAAACAGCCTCCGTGCAAAGATTCCTCCGTGGGCCCCACCTTTTTTTATTGTTGCTGCCATCTTGTCTTCCATAAAAGCCACTTGTCAAAGCCCTATTGAGTTGCCGTTGGATTTGAAATTATTTGCTGTTTGTTTTTTTTTATATATACATATAACTTAAATCAACGATGAAGATTAAATATAAGCTATTTTAACGGTAAAAAAAAAGATCCAACGGCTGAAATTTAAATCTAACAGTCAAAATAATATTTTTAATTAATCTAGATTAGATCCAACCCCAAAACTCACTCCAAACTCTATAAATACCCATCCATTTCTCAAATAATCTACCAAAAATAATTTGAGTCCGGGCAAAACCCAAATAGTCACTTTTTGGAGGGGGGAAATTCGGGTTTAGCCCCTCATGGGTTGGAGAAGGCCTTAGGAACCATTTATGATAAAAATCCTTTTTTCAAACTAAGGCAGATGTATAAAAATGTCAAATTCTTATGTATACTATGAGCTAAAGTGCTTTATATTAATTTATGTATATATAGGTATAATTTTGTAATGTACTTGGTTACTAAGTAAATATAAGATTATGTACCTAATTACTAGGTAAATGTGAGATTATTTACATAACTTATTAGGTAAATATAGGATTGTATCTGATTATTGGGTATTGGGGGAAGTATAAGATAATATATAATCTACCTGACATATAGGTGTTTTGTTATTTTCAATATACCTTTTTTTGGTTTCTTCAATTTACCTAATAAAGAGGTCATAAACAATAAGAAAGAAAGCCAAAGATTTTTTTGGGTTAAAAGAAGAAAATAAAAAAAAGACAACATTAATATACAAAATCATGGATGCAAATAAAAGAAGAAAAAAAAAAGGCAAGTAATTAATATACCAAAATCATTATGGTCATAAGCACTTAATTTGTTTATTAATTATGGTCATAAACAATTCTTTTCCGTAATTATCACATAAATTACAATTATTCGATTCAAGGCACAAGGGGCAATATTGGAATAAAAAAAATTACATCATAAAATATTAAAAAAGGAATGTAATTTTATATGACACGAAAGTCAAAGGACGTATCAAAGTCACCAACTCCGAGGATTAAAACAAACTTCTCAATAGGAATTTGGATCTATATCAACTTTTTTATTTTTTTTTTATTTGTGGATCAAATCGTAATTTGCAGAAAGTATGGAAAAGAAAAATAATAAGAGGGATATAGAAGGTGTGGAAGAGAAAAAAGAAAGAAGTCACGTTTTTTCTTTGGTAAATTAAGAAGATAAGACGTGTTGGTGGCCCTGCATTATAATAGTAAGTCAATATATAGGTTGTCTTTTGCCCGTGATTCCACGCACCCTCCTCCACTCTGAGCCCTGCTGGCCCTGCAAACAAGTAAACTTGAGTTGACTTGCGTTCTTTTTAAGGGAGGAGCCGGACTCATATTGCAATTCTTGGAAGCACTTGCAGTCCCTAGTGCCAATGGCTACCAGCACAACCCAAGAATCCTTCTCTTCAAAGCAATGGATTTACGACGTGTTTTTGAGCTTCAGAGGTGAAGACACTCGCAAAAACTTCACAGGCCATCTCTACATGGCATTAAAAGAGGCCGGAATCAATGCCTTCATTGACGACAATGAACTGAGGAGAGGGGAAGATATAACAGCAGAACTGGTGCAGGCAATCCAAGGGTCTAGAATCTCTGTGATCGTCTTCTCGAGGCGGTACGCGGATTCCGGTTGGTGTCTTGAGGAGCTGGTCAAGATCATGGAGTGTAGAAGAACAGTGAGGCAAATGGTTTTGCCAATATTCTATGATGTTGACCCTTCAGATGTGAGAAAACAGAATGGCTGTTTTGGGCAGGCATTTGAGAAACATGAAGAGCGGGTCCTGTTCGCTGTTGATAAGGTACTGTCTGCTCTCACTGAAGCAGCCAATTTGTCTGGCTGGGATCTTCGGAACACCGCAGATGGGTAAAATCACTAATTTCCTTGGCCATTTCCTGCTCTCTTTGATTTTTTTTTTTTTTTTTTGGCTGACCCTGTTTTAGTTAGTTGAAGCCTCTATTTTTGAAAATGTCATTTTAAAACCACACAACCCCCCTCCCAAAAAAAAAAAAAAAAAATTAGAAGCTGAAGTTGTTAGGTTGTGGCCAACATTGTTCAATGTCCTAACAAGATGAACAACTGTAACATGAGTGATATTTGTAGTAGACAGAATCTATTGTCATAAGGAATAAGTTTCTGATTAAGTTTAATCTTCTAGTTTCATAATGAGTCTTAGTTTGTTCTTCTGAGTTTCATTAACAGGCATGAAGCAAGGTTTATCAGGAAAATTATTGCCGAGATTACTAGACAGCTGAACAACGCGTACTTGTTCGTTGCTGTCTACCCAGTTGGAATAAATTCTCGCGTGGAAGATATGAGTTCTTACCTAGGTGTTGGATCGAATGACATTCGCATGGTTGGAATTTTGGGGATGGGAGGACTGGGTAAAACAACG
The DNA here is from genome assembly GCF_000346735.1 of Prunus mume. Next base: position 65,004 of record NW_007362527.1, read on the forward strand.
ATTGCCAAAGCCATCTATAACCAATTTTATCACAGCTTTGAAGGTAAAAGTTTCGTGGCAGATGTTAGGGAAACGTCAAAGCAACCAAATGGTCAGGTTCGTTTGCAAGAACAACTTCTATCTGATGTTTTGAAACCAGCCAAGAAGATAAAGGTTGGATGTGTTGATAAAGGGATCAATATCATAAAAGAAAGACTTGGATGTAGAAAGGTACTTGTCATAATTGATGATGCAGATCAAATGGAGCAACTAAGGGCAATAGCTGGAAAGCGTGACTGGTTTGGTTCAGGAAGTCGGATTATTATAACAACAAGAGATCAACATTTGCTAAAGCAACTTGAAGTGGATACAGTGTTTCTGGCTCCAGAAATGAATGAAGAAGAAGCTCTCGAGCTCTTCAGTTGGCATGCCTTTAGAAATAGTTATCCTAATGAAGGATATCTTGATCTCTCAACAAGTGTAGTTTCCTACTGTGGAGGTTTGCCACTAGCACTTGAAGTTTTAGGCTCTTTTTTATTTGGAAGAAGCATACCAGAGTGGACAAGCGCATTGGAGAAATTGAAAAGAATTCCTCATGACCAAATTCAGAAAAAGCTCAGAATAAGCTTTGATGGGTTAAGCGACGATAAACAGAGGGATATTTTCCTTGATATATCTTGTTTCTTTATTGGAAAGGACAAGAACTATGTCAAACAAATATTGGATGGGTGTGGCTTTTTTGCAGAAATAGAAATCAGTGTTCTCCTTCAACGATGCCTTGTAACTGTTAGTGAAAGAAACAAGCTCACGATGCATGATTTGCTTCGAGACATGGGAAGAGAAGTTGTCCGTGAAAAATCCCCCAAGGAACCTGGAAAATGCAGTAGATTGTGGCATAAAGAAGACATAAAAGATGTATTAGCAAAACACTGTGTAAGAACTTTCTCAATCAAATTCTTTGCTAAATTAAATGCACGTTATACAACAGAAGCACATGCTTCCCACATCTAACAATTTATCATCTTTCACATGCTTTCTTGTTCAGAGGATATAAATCTTGTTCAGCTTGTGATCATGGATTCATGAATATAAATCATCTCACATGGAAATAACTCCTTTGTTTACTTTTTATTTGTATGTACAGGGGACTGAAGAAATTGAAGGAGTAACACTGAATTTGCTAAGATCTGATGATGTAAGTTTCAGTACAAAAGCATTTGCAAATATGCAGAGACTGAGATTGCTCCAACTCAATTACGTACAACTCACTGGAAGCTACGAATATCTTACCAAAGAGTTAAGATGGCTATGTTGGCATGGTCTCCCTCTAAAGTTCATACCAAACAGCTTTCACCAACAGAAACTAGTTGCTATAGACCTGCGTTATAGCAACCTCACGCATGTTTGGAAGGATCCTGGGGTATGTATCAGTAAAGATTTCCTTTGGTTTTGTACATTTTCTTCATGTTCTATTTAAATTTTGATTTCTATCTTCCCTTCTGTCTAACAGTTGCTAGACAAGTTGAAGATTCTTAATCTCAGTCACTCTCATTACCTACAACGCTCGCCAGACTTCTCGAAACTTCCAAATCTTGAGAAACTGATGCTCAAAGACTGTAAGAGTTTGTTCGAGGTGCACCCGTCTATTGGACATCTTGAAAGACTTCTTGTGGTAAATTTGAAAGATTGCAAAATGCTCAAGGATCTTCCAAGGAGTTTCTATGAGTTGAAATCTATTGAAACTCTTGATCTTTCTGGCTGTTCAAAATTTGCAAACTTGGATGATGATTTAGGGAAGATGGTATCATTGACAACTCTTCTTGCAGACAACACAGCCATAAGAAAAGTACCTTCTACAATATTACGACTGACGAACCTGAAATATTTATCTCTGTGTGGTTTGAAAGCATCACCATCTAACTCATTGCCCTCTCTTTTCTGGTCTTGGGTATTGCCTAGGAAAATTACTAAACCAACTAATCTATTGCCCCCATCATTACGAGGCTTAACCTCTTTACAAAGATTATCTCTTGAAGACTGCAATTTAACTGATGATGCAATTCCTAAGGATCTGGGGAGTTTATTTTCCTTACAAGAATTAAATCTACAAAGCAATAGTTTTCGTAGCCTGCCATCGAGCCTCAATGGCCTTTCCAAGCTTCGAAGGCTAATATTGGATTATTGTGCAAACCTTAATGCAATCCCAGATTTACCAAACAATTTGAAATCCCTGGAAGCGAGAAACTGCACTTCACTGGAAAGAATACCAAATTTATCAGAAATCTCGAATATGGATACTTTGAGTCTGACAAACTGCAGCAAACTCATTGAGATTCCAGGGTTGGTTAAGTTGTTAAAGTCCTTGAGATTCATTCGAATGGAAGGCTGCAGCAATATCACTGATGCTCTTAAAGAGAACATCCTGCAGGTTCTCTCTCTCTCTCTCTCTCTCTCTCATAACACTCACACAAAAACATGCATTGTTTGCTTATACAAATCTTACTCTGCCTGTATAGGGATGGACTGTGAGTGGATTTGGTGGCATTTTTCTCCCTGGAAATAATATTCCTGAGTGGTTCCCCTATGTTGATGAGGGCGCCTCAGTCTTTTTTGAAGTGCCTCAAAATATTGGTTGTAATTTGAAGGAGTTGATTGTGTGCATTGTTTATTCTTCATGTCTCGACAACATAGTATCTCAACATCTTACTAGCATTTCAGTTATAAACTATACCAAGGGCACAATGCGTACCTCGAGGCCGGTTGCAATAGACGTGGTAGCATCTCATGAAGATCATCTTTGGCAGGGAAATCTATCAAACAATGTGTTCAATTTGGCGGCCTGTGATGAAGTTGAGGTTATCGTAGATTTTGGACCCCAATTTAGTGTGAAGAAAACAGGGCTCAGTCTAGTGTGGGACAAAGTTATCAATGATAAGATGAGACAATATGCTTCTGGCTCCAATGAGGATGCTAATGTTCTTGGCGAGGACAATGCTCAGGCAGACATTAAGTCGAAGAGAGCGCTTGCTGATGGCGATGCAGGACCAAGCCATGGCTCGTCTGACGAGGATCGACCTCCCAAACGATTGAGGTCCGATCCCAATACTGAAATGAGCATAGATGAACATGTGTAGCATCAAGGCTGAAAGGGTGGTGTGTGTTGTGTAATATTATTGCATTACATTTCGAAATTACAAAGCTGCTTCTATTTTGCTCTTAAATGTTGCTACATTGTAGAGCTCAACAGATCACTTGGGAAAACTATGTAAATAGATGTAAACAAATTTGGGGATAATTTACCTCAAGTCATAGAGCTCATCCTCAAGATCATGACGGCCGAAACGGTTCGTTAATCTGACTCCTACAACTGAAGTTATGAGTTACACAAGATTTGATGAATCTGGAATGGTTTTCCATTTCAGGTCGCGCCAAGGAGGAGAAGGCAACCCAGCAATTATGGGATATTACCCACTTCTCATATCTTTTATTCTATTCAAGTAGGCCAATCACCATCTGCCACGTGGCACACTACAAATGGACCAATTTCAGAAATTCCTTAAAAATACATCCAGGACAATTTGGATATGAACCCACTTCTTTTGTCTTTTTGTGAAAATATATAACACAACATGATATGGATATGAAGTCACTTTTTTTTGTTTTTTTTTGGTTGGGAGAAAGGATATGAAGTAACCGAGTTGGTGTAAAATTGAACCATACCTTTTAGGTCTCATTGGTTATCTCTCCTATTTATAAGTAGTAGAAATCAGGCATGACAGAGGAATCAGAGTATAAGAAGATTTATATGCTCTGAAAATGGAGACCGATGTTTCTATCCGTCGCAACTACACTAATATATATTATCATTTTGCTTCTCTGTCCTTTTCTGTATAACTACTTGAAGAGTTCAATTATCAGGATTGCTAGGGTTTTTGTTTCGAGATTGATGATCACAATGAATCTGGTCGTGGTTTTGGTGGTGTTTCTGTTTGGGCAATTTTCTATGACGAAGGCCAACGTGGTGCTGATCGGGAACAATGTCACTCTCTCTTTCGACGACATTGAAGCTAATTTTGGTGAGTTCTTGATTTTCTTTTTAATTTTTAATTTTGGGTTTTCTTTTCTGGTTTTAATTTCTGTTTGTTTGCTGAGAAATTGTGGGGAAGGAAGGGGAATTGGTGTTTGGGGTATTGAAATCGTGCGTCTTGTTAACTTTTTCATGTGTTTTAAGAGGAACAAAAGTAGCTGGAGGCAAACTAATAATGAGTTTCTTGATTTTTGTGGTGGACAATGATGTTTGTTTCAGCTCCAGCGATTAAGGGTTCTGGGGAATGTGGAGTATTGTATTTGGCAGAGCCTGTGGATGCATGCTCGACATTGACTAACAAAGTTGAAAAAGGCACGAATTATAGCTCCCCTTTCGTTTTGATCATAAGAGGAGGGTGTAGTTTTGAGGAAAAAGTTAGAAGAGCTCAGAAGGCCGGGTTCAAAGCTGCAATTGTCTATGACAATGAAGATGGCGGCGTCTTGGTTTCAAGTAATGACCTTTTTCTATTACAATTTTCATGCATAGTGTTTTAATTTGGAAAGTTTAATATTTGTTCAACAATTCCGGATCAATTAAATTTAGGTGCTAGTAAAGATGTAAAAATACACTAGTCTGTCTAGGCTCACATAATTCTTATTGTGGGAAAGAAGAAAAAATAGAAAGAGATTCTGTTGGTTTGTGAGCATGTTTGTGGGATGAACATCTCTGCTAATGCTAAATTTAGTGATGAAGTATCAGCCTAGAACACATACCTCTGATTAGTTTAGTTCATCTGCACCATATACTTTTTTTAATTTTAGAATTCCATGTTGAAGAGCCATTTGGGAAGTCAAAAAGGATCATTTGGTGGGATTTACTGTCTTGCTCCCAAGACAAAGGAGGATTCCGTGTGGGAAACTTCATCAAAGGATCATTTGGTGGGATTCACTGTCGTTTAAAAGCTGCTCTGCTTGTTATTTTCGTTCATAACATTTTGTTTCATTTATCACTCGATGGCCCTCCAAGCTCTTGCTCCCCTCCAACCCCAAATTTGGTTTTTTCTATCCTTATTTCTCTTCCCAGCAGACGCAGATTTCCTACAATCCTAGCCTACCAGTTCCAGTTCGTGCCTCTCTCTCTCTCTCTCTCTCTCATTTATGCTTGAATAATAGATTAACACTTTGTTACAATAATTCAATGCCCTGTTAAATATATTATATTTTTACATTACAATAATTCAATGCCCGAATGGCTCACGTCTCAATGCCTCAAGGCTCACACCTCGCCTTGAAAGATATGAAATGCCTTGCCGTTGAAAACAATGGGCACTACTACAGTTCCTTCTTGACAAGGTTTTACCTTGTAGACTCTTTTTTTGTTGTAATTTTCAAGTCATTCCAGGAAAATTATAAATGCTGGCATGATGTATCCCTGAAAGAAATTTCCATTGATCTAGAACAGAACTGTACTTTTAGCCTTAATGATGAAGGGTGGAGAACTGGAGTTAAGGGCAATACTATTCTTGACCTGCTAGCATGGTATTTTGCAGCTCAGCACCCAATCTGCTACTCTTTGTAGTGCTGTTGAACCTTCCATGAGTAATTTAAGAATACAAATATGCAGTAGAAGATACACCGACGCCCCATCTTCTTGTTCTGAGATTTGTGATCACATGTTTATGTGTGTGCGCTTTCTTGTCTATTTCTATATAAACATTTTTGTCCTCCCAAGTGGTATAACTTTTAAATTCTTTAGTTTAAGTGTAATTTTCTTTTTCCCTTTCTAGAATCTCTAATTCCTATTTTTGTGGAAATATAGTGGCAGGAAATTCAGCTGGTATAAAAATACATGCTGTTTTCGTTTCAAAAGCTTCTGGTGAGATACTGAAAAAGTACGCCGGACTTACTAACATGGAGCTGTGGCTAATCGCAAGTTTTGAGAACTCAGCGTGGTCAATCATGGCGATCTCTTTCATTTCCTTGCTTGCCATGTCTGCAGTGTTGGCTACTTGTTTCTTTGTTCGCAGGCATCGAATAAGACGAGAAAGGCCCCAAGCTTCTCGTGTCCGAGAATTTCATGGGATGAGCAGTCGTTTAGTAAAAGCAATGCCAAGTTTGATATTTACCGCTGTTTTAGAGGACAACTGTACTTCAAGAACATGTGCTATATGTCTTGAGGACTATAGTGTTGGAGAGAAACTCAGAATTCTGCCATGTCGTCATAGTAAGTTTCTTTTTTGGTTCTTATACCATATCAAAATATTGTTCTTTACAGTGCATTTTTTGTTTGATTTGGTGGCCTGGTGTTTCTAGCATTAGCATTTTGAGCGCATGTATGATATAGCTAATGTTTATGGGTTGGACACATTTGGTTGCTCGTTGTTTCCCAATTATCATTATTCAGAAGGTTGCGAAATTGTTAATATGTGACCTACTCCAATTGTATGGTACAGCTGGTCTGTCTTGATGGGCTTGGTCTTAATGGGATTTCAAAGTCACTTATCTATTTGAAGAAAACATGTAGGATCTCAGAACTTTATCTAGCTGAGGAAAGAAGAGCTTATTTTCTGCATTCTACTAACCCTAATTTTGGCGTCTTACAAGGCTGGAAATTCTGATACAAATTTTGGGCAAATATCTATTGTTATTTGAAGCACTGGATAGTGGATTCCTAAACCTGGAGAGACTATAAAGGGTATACTAGGGGTCTATACAGTGGCACAGGAACTAATGTTAACATATTGTGGCAATATTAATTTGTTATTTGAATGAAGTTGTATGCTGAAATGTGCAAATTGGGTCCTGTATGATACTGGGAGGTAGTTTAATCTTACTATGGGAGTTATTGTTAGTAAAAACATTGAAAAGTTTAGGATCAAATCCAGACCTCAACAGAGTGTTGGTGAAAATTATGTATTGCATATTCATGTTTAATTAGGCATGCTCAGAATTTATTGGACATACTTTGTAGATTCCAAGAAAGCATTATAGTTTTGCATTTGTAACATGGTTAGAGAAAGTTGACACTCGAAGATTAGGATTTTTGACACGGTTTCAACACTAAAGAAGTGTTGAAAAGGAGGAAGCCTTCCTAAATTTTATATCATTAGTATGTTATTTTCTCTTTCAAATTTGGCTTCCATTCGTGTATCATTTTCATAGTTGCAATTGCTGCATACAGGCTAGCACCACCGAGTTCATTTACTGCATTCTGTAGTTGATTCTAGAAAAGATATTGAGGCCCTGTCGCCTGTGTCTTGATTTTGTCAGTCAATGTCTCTGTTTGCATGAGTCTATCCAGAAGTAGATTGATTAGGAAAATTGTGATAAATTGTTGATTTATCTGGTGTCTAATTATATGACTTATTTAAAGTTTAGTAGATCAAAAATTTCTGTTTACAAGTTTACTACAAAGTACAAACTCTTGATAATACTTTTTGAAATGGCAATTTAAATTTCTGCTTATGCTGAGAGTTCAGCTACCTTTCGAGTAAAGTGAACGTTGTTAGTGGTGAACATTGAATAGTGATAAATGTGAAGTAGCTGTTAGGAAAAACATTTTAAAAATCTCCCACTCTGATTACCTGCTATGATATAAATCTAGATTAATGCAAGTTGTTCAATGTCGAAGGTACTTGTATACAATCTGTAGAATATTGAACAACTCTCTTCAGCTGTAGATTTTCATTAATAATAATCTGACAGTAATTTTCCTTGGATTTTGACAGAATTTCATGCTTTCTGTGTGGATTCTTGGCTTACTTCATGGAGAACCTTTTGCCCAGTTTGCAAGCGTGATGCAAGAGCTAACACGAGTGATCCACCAGCTTCAGAATCCACACCATTGCTTTCATCCAGCCCATCATCATCTGTGGCCTCTTCTGTACTTTCATCTATGAGATCATCTCTAGCATCTTCTTCAGCCATGCAGATAGTTCCAGCTTTGTCGCAGTCTCCATATTCTCTTTCTCACTCTCATGCTAGCTCAACTCACATTCAGCAGTCTCTTAGGTCCTCCTACCGCCAGTCCCCTTCTATTAGTGTCAGCAGAAGCTCAGTGGACCTCCGTAATGCCTCGTCCCAAAGATCTCATGCTTCCTATTTTGTCTCCCCCAATTCCTTTGGTTACCCATCTTTGTCACCCCTGAACTCAAGATACCTGTCTATTGCACACATTCCAAGCCCTAGCAATGCGTCACCAAGCTTCATCAGCTCGTCCAGTCATCAACATCATCCACTACATTGTAGTGAGTCAGCTGCAACATTTTCTCCTTTTGCTTCGGCCCAATCTCTTCCTGAATGTTGATCGAAATTTACAAAATAGTCTGAGAGGGAAGTGAATCCAGATGCCTTTCATCACTCTGACCTCACGTTACTTTTTGAAGTATTGTGATTGGGGTCATATGATGTGAATGCTTGTATGCTAGAATTTATACCTGAATGTGTCTTGTTACCACCTCACATGTATATTAAATATTTACGTTGTCTATAAGTTTAATTTGCAAGTTATGTTTATGGTTCGTATTTCTATATTGGATGTTTATCAAATTTTCACAAAGTCAAAGAGTGAGTTGTGTTGTGCTGTGTTCGATATTGTGAACATTGCGTTTGATATTCGGCATTGGTGAATGTTATTAGGGGGCATTTGGGATTGTTTTCAGAAGAAATAATCTACTTGCTTTAAAAGTGTTGATAATTCCAGTGTTTGGTAAATGAAATCCCCTTTCTCTCACATTAGAGTAGTCGTCTTTGTTTGTGGGTATGGTGTAGCTTTCACTAGTTAGCAGACGACTCTTCTTCTTCATCTTCACATAGTTGCTGCAGATCTTTAAGCTCATCAGAGACAAATTATTGCTAACGGCGACTACCCACTCATCAAGTCATCAGTAAGTTTATTAATCTCATTACAGTTTTTATTTTGAAGGCATGGTAGCTCTCAATTTTTCTACAATCTATGAGATTCAGGGGAGGCTACTTCATGATTAGATAAATGACATCTTCCTCTCAATTAAATTATTTAAGTTTCAATTGTGTATGCCATCTGAGTTTGTGCTTATATCCTAATTGTTGTTTACATCGGGTTCACTAACTTCATGCGCTTAACAAAAAACCATACTTTTGTGTCTGTGAAGTGTTGTAACCTTTGTGGCTTTTCCTGTATTTCTCTTGGGTTTTGTTAATATGACACCTCCTTTGCTCTAGTCTACTTGGGTTATCATTTTATTGTCCTGTGGGATTAACATGTTCTAGTTGTCAAGTTTGACTTAATTTTTTGGAATTGAATTTTAGCCTAGTTCTGGCAAAGGTTTTATGGTGTGAACGTAGATGGTGCCTTGCACATCCACATGTATTTGTGGACCTAATTTCAATTATAATTTTTCTGCACTTCATTGATTAAGTGAGTTATTTGCATTACCATATTTATGCAATTATTTTGTGGTTGATTCTGCACAACTAGTTATTCTTCTTATAGTTTTCAAAATGATATACGGCTGTACAGGGTTACTATCAGAAAAGTCTGTTATACTGATATTCATAACTCAACAGTGGTTTGAATTATGTGTTGTTCTCTCTCAAGACTTAAATTTTACATTCTCAAAATCTTTACAATGTTATGCTAATAGTCATTCCTAGATGTGCCAGGCTTCCTGTACCACCTTTTTTTAAAAAAAAAATTGCAAAACATTGATACATTCATTATACATCGCAAAGTAAGCATATACGTGGGTTGATTGATTTGCATGCAAATATTACATTTTGTTTCTGTTTCATGCTTAGGTTAAGTTTTCTAGAGAATTCAGGGTTTAGTCATATTTATCTAGAAGCATATACCAAATGGGAAGGAATAACAATGTGGCAAATGGATCAAAAGTTGCGGCTCATGGAATAATCGTAGTGTAGCTATATTCTGTAACCTGTGTATCAAGGAGGTGGAGGCAGGAAATCGTCACGGCACTGTTTGAAGAAAGTGGGATGGAAAAAATGAAAGGTTAAATCCACTAAAGAGACAGGAAAATAGTATGATAAAACAGAATGGAAAAACAAATGGGATGCTCCCAAAGAGCAAAGGAAATTGTGGAAAGAACTAATTGGGAAGGAAATTGGCTTTGGGGGTGAAATCCCAAACTTTGCACAATTGACGCTTCTGATGAATGCTAGTGCAATAAAATTCGGGTGTGTAAACTTCTTTTAGTTTTCTTTGTTATATTTTGTAAATTATCATGAAACTCCTTATAACAGTAATGCCTCTTTAAACTATAGGTAAATAATTGCGTAACAAGGTCATTAGTCTTAAATTGGACGAGCAGCTCGATAGGATGTTCATAAACACGACGACGACTGGTGGACATGCTTGGGCACCCAGTTCTGGTGTACTTCCATCTGACATTCCGGAGGCATCTAAAGTTGACGACTTTCTGCAAGAAAGCAGTGGTGATCTAGATGATCTGATCGCAATAGAATAAATCTACCAACACTAGTTTCCATTAACATGTATTATAGAGAAGCTATTTGGAAGGGTTCCGGGGTACATACAATATAACCTCAACCAAATTTTTCACCCTTTCCTTCTGTTGTTATACATAACCTCATGCCCCGTTTCTCTTCTTTTTTTTAATTTTAATTTCCATAATTCTTTAGGTTTTGTACAACAGGTGCTTTAAAAGTTGAAGGTTCCCAACCTGATTCACATTGCCTAACATGATGGCCGAACTTTTCAAAAATCCCAAATCTTGAGAAATTGATGCTACGGGATATAGGAGTTTGGCTAGGTTCACCAGTCCATTGTACATCTTGAAAAATTTGCTTTTGTAAATTTGTAAGACTGCAAAATGCTCGAGGAAATCCCGTGGATTTTCTCTAAGTTGAAATCTATTGTAACTCCGGAGAGAGAGCATCATTGTGAACTCTTTTTGCAAATAATAAGGCCATAAGGAAGATACAATCTTCCATGGTACGGCTTTAGAACCTTGAATCCTTGCCTATATTTGGTCTAGAACGTTTAACGTCTAATTACTTGTATGATAAAGTTACCAATTGATTGTTAGAATTAGAATTGAATCATTTGTGTCAAAGGGGTCTAGTCTAGTGAAAAAGAGTCTTGATTTGTAAATGGGGTCTAGTCTAGTGGGAAAAAAAAACACCTTAATTTGCATACTAGTGGTCTCATGACACTTTGATAGTGTGAGAAACCTCTTCCCATGGCACCATTGTAGTTTAGACTATCACTTGAAGTAAAAAATAAAAAATAAAAAAATTATTGAATCATTTGTTGCAGGTGAGCAATGTGATGAAAATACATTATACGGCAATTAGGCACCATATGCAATACTGCAAAAATACGTTATACGGCAGAGCATTTTATTTTTCTTGCAAAACCTTTGGGACGGAACATCAATACAAGAAAACGACTTTGCTGTCCCTCGGAAAACGAAGTGTAATCCAGTAAACACAAAATTGCAAAAGGGAGGTTGAACTATATTTGAATAAATTGTATTTACATGCATTATCGTACAGCTACTTTCTTTGATCCTAGTCAAATATACAAGCATGATTCACTCAGTGTTTGCCTCTTAATTTCATTTATCTTTACAGTTAATAGTCGAAAAACAATGAAAAGCATAATATATCCGAGAGCAGATTTCATAAATATAAGCTGAACAGAGTATTTCTTCAAACCCTTTGCACCTTCTCTTCCCCAATGATCCACCTTGTCAACCAGCTCGGATCTTCAGCTAAGGATTTACATGATGTAGGGATGCTCCCAAGATCACTGCCAATTTGATCGTATTCCTTGAGAGCGGCTTCCATCTCTACCTCAACAGCAGCATCATCTACAATATTGATTGTCCCCATATGAAGAGCATCGGCATAGTGCTTCTCCATCTCACGATCATTTTTGAAAGGCTCAATGCCGGGGCCCTGCATTTCAAACATTTCACAAAGAATATCAAGGAAATGGAGACGTACAAGAAGTAGGAGAAAAAGAACATGTCCTCCAGGTCTATCAACTGGATTTCCAACAAATCAGTAACATTGATCATTTTATTTACTTGCATAGGATTATTTTGTCATAAACTTTGTTGCAAACGCCAAGAATGCTCTATAATAATTGGTTAAACATCAATGTAATTTAAAGGCAAGAAACAGGTCTTTTGTTTTGTATAATCGTGATAATTAGATGTCATAAAGGACAAATAAGTAAATCAAAGCTCAATAGAACAAGAGCATCAAACTACCAACAAAATATACCATCCAAGAAACTAAAACTTCTATACTGCATTTGAACGAAGAAGATAAAGGTGGTGTTGGGGGAAAACCAAATTTTAAAATGATGTTCTAGAGAAAAAGACATTATAATTATGTTTCTTCTATTTTCCTATGCATGCACTGATAATAGGAGATATTTCAAGATATATACAAAAGCAGAAGCATGGAGAAATTGGAAATGTACGCATATTTTGCAGCTGAACAATCTGAGAGAAACCCTTTTTTTTGTCAGAGAACAAGAAGAAGAGTAGAAAGTGCTTTCATTATTTTGCAGAAATTTATGTCAAACTCTAATGTTTAAAGGAAATAATACCAGACTTGTCCATGTTTGGAAAATTAGAAGTACTCTACCTGACATAACTCAGCATAGTGCTTATATATCTCACTGCTTTCATCTTGATCACCTAGCAGTGTCCCACCGTACCACCCATTCGCTTCATCCACTGATGTCATTGAAAGGTACCTTGGAATAACAGCAGAGAAAGAAATGATCAATCATACGCTCCATAGGATACATCATAGGCTTTTTAAAAAACAAAATTAAGTTCTTTCGTTGAACACAGTTGATGCCAACAAGGTAGTAACATAGAATTCCAAATCAACTTAATTACCCAGATTAGTCTACTCAATTATCTAACTTTCTTATGTTCTGGTTTGTTTTATCATAAATATGATATATACTTCTCGTATTTCTTCTTAGCATCCCACTTACATTGGAGGTCACAGTGGTAACAACCATGTATAAGCTAATGAACCAGACAAATCGAAGGAGTTCTCCTATGTCAACCCAAAAGCATTTTCATATAGCCTACCTCTGGAAGATATCCTCCTCATTATCATTGCCATCAGAAGAAAGCCAATTTAAGTCACAAAAGCCACCAAACCCTGTCTCATTACGGGATCCTCCATTACTTATTTCATGTGAAGTAACTTTTGGTGCAGACCCACTTTCTTCGTATTTTCTCTGGCCAAAAAGCCAATTTGGGCTTTTCAACTGTATTTCACTGAAAATTATAATTCCAATGTTCAGTGACTATTAATAGAATTTTCCTTGGTTCCCAAGTGGACAGGATAACCAAAGAGAGAGGTAGAGAGATTAATATTAAAAATCACAAATAGGATGCTAAAGAGTGGGGTAAGAACTGCATAAGTTGAGATATAATTACGCTGCATCAGGCGCCACACTAGAATTTGTAGTACCACCACCTGTTCTTTGATCTGGTTCACTGCAAAGTCTTACATTCTTTATTGAACTACACGTCCTTTCAATCAATTTATCAAAGGATGTCAACTTCATCCTCAAAAAATCTTCTTTGCAAGCAGGGATAGGGGCAAGAGTGTTTCCCAATCCTCCCAAGTGCGTATCATTTTCTTGTGAACTGCAAAGTTGAAAATCAAGTATCTTATTGTAAACAATGGATGATTAAATTGAAACATTAACTGTACAAAAGAAGTAGAAAAAAGGATTGGAACAGGAAATGTACAAGGCACATCTATGCATGTGTACATGTGTATGCGTTTTGGATAGACCTGTCCAAAGTATTAAGTCTAGATCATATAAAGAGGCAAACAGATTTTACCACGCATCAAGGAAAAGGTCATCAATCCCAGATACATGAAGATAGTAATCAGAATCCAGCTCCCACAGAGCAGGTTTCCCTTCCTGTGGTTTGAAGTAACCCAAAAATCTGGTAAAACCCACAGCAAGATCAAAGCTTTAGAAGATATTTTAAGAAAGGCAAAACACAGTACAACAATGTGCCATATGGCATTGCACAATACCATGAAATTTAATATAGTACAACATAATGACAAACTATAGTATAACATTGTTTTAATCTATATAATATAATACAATACAACTGCCATCAGCAACACAGAGTTCCCATATATCCAAAGATGCATCTATTTCTCAATGCAGAAGTGAGATGCTATTGATGGAGATGGAATTTTATATTTTTATTTTATAAGAAATGATGGAGATCGTGATAGGTAATAATAAGTCTTATCTTCTGTGTCAGGGAAGAGAAGATGCTATTTAAAAATAAAAATTTATATCACGAGAAACTACAAGAGAGGAACAAGTACAAATTTATGGCGTCTTGCTTTTCACCATCAGTGTAAGCATTGCTGTAGTATCGCTTGATAGACTTCAGAAACTCCCTTGATTGGGTAGTGGCCTTCCACTTTCCCTGCCTCTCAGGAAATACCTGCCATTCATGACAGACGAATGGTTTCAGGAAGCAGAAACAAAGCTAAACGTGGAAGTTCTACAATCTCTCTGTACACATGTGCTAACAAACTTCCTACACACACACACACAAATATATATATATACACACACACACACATACACATACCGTGAATCAATAAAAAAATACCTCATTGAATCGTTTGCAGCTGAAAGTGACCAAACTCGAATCATTACATCTAAGAGCTCAAGATTGGTTACTTAGTTTTGTTACAAAGAGGGCGATCTGATTAATGGTTGTATTGTTCTTTTTGTTGTAGATTGTATTTTAGGAGTGGACTCCTTCTCCACTGTATGTATTCTTTGTTTTTGTGTTTAATAGAAGTTTCTTTCTTCGCAAAAACGACCTAAGTTTATGTGTTTGTTGTAGATTGCGTTTTAAGAGTGGACTCCTTGTCCACTATACATGTTATGTGCTTTTGTGTTTAAAAAAAGTTTATTTCTTCTCAAGAAAAACCTTAAGTCGAGAACTTGAAGACCACATTACTGGCACCCTCTCTGCAATGTGGTCACGTGATCTGAACCATCTATTTTTCACGTTCCCCAATCAAGGATGATCCTCCCATAATGACAGCCCAGTCGGGATTATTTAACCATCTTAGTATCATCATGATCATTTCAATGTTTTTAGGAAGCATTGTATTTGTCTATTTATGCACCACAATTATAACACAAAATGGTTTCCAATATATATACAGAAAGCTTCAGTTGAGGGATCCCTCACTTGGGGCCCATGCCCAATGGACATCTGATTAGAGTTTTGGAGTTTTATTTCCTTTTTTTCAAACTTCAAGTTAAAGTTTTAGGGGCTGATCTACGACATCCAGCAATTGATAATATGCATACTCTAAACTATGAATAAAACATAAAATAAAAAAAGAACTTCAATCTAGATAGTAAACAACATACAGTGTTGTGAGCTGCAGAGCCACCATACTGCTGCGCAAGAGCATCCCCCATGCTCTGGTACATATCCATGAGAGCTGCAGCAATAGTGCTGTCAGGATCCACTTTGGGCAGGTTCGTCAAACCCATGGCATGAAGTTGGCGGCCCAAAGCTGCAAGGCCATAAGCATACTGTGCAACATTTGTACGGTCCAAGCAATCAATGCAGTTGGTGCGCAGAACACCACTTTGAAAATGTGGTGGTTCACTGCCAGAATTATCATTTTTCTTGTGTTGACTAGGAACAGACTCCCTATCCCGATTAACAGCAGAATTTAGAGTTTCATTACTGCTTCCAAATCTTGGAAGGTCCCCAGAGTTTGCTCTTAGATCTCTAAGAGAAGCTTCCCTGGAAGAAAAAGGGAAATCTAATTTAAAAGAAATACCATTTCCACGTTCTTATACCAGAGTAATTGGTAGTAAATAAAACAATTGATTCGTTTTGAAATAATTCTTCCATGTGCTAGAGTGTTCAAAAATCAATGCTAGGCCAAGTGCCTTGTACAAGGCTACCTTTTTAATATGCTGGACATACCAGAATATCATCATCAAGAAGACCTTGACCCATAACATTTCTCCACATAAATGACCACATAACAAAATCCATACCTTCTGAAGAAAAGTGAAAAGGAAAAACATTTATGTGGTTCATAACATGATTGCATACTTGACACTATCGATATAGTTCAGGGGGAAAACGACGTATTACTCTAGAAAACACACTAGGATATGTTTGGGAGTGCTTTAAAAAGTGCCAAAAGTGCTTATGTAGTGTTCGATTTAAATATGTAAAAGTACGTTTTTTGAGTTCAGATAAGCATTTTAGTGCTTCTTGGAGGCTTCTTGGAGAAGAACTTGATAAGTCTTCTACGGAAGTATTTCCAAGTAAATATGCATAAAGCATTTTAAGTTTTTTATATGCTTCTAATTAAAATGTTATGAACAAAAGTACAGTACTTATACAGGACTCCCAAACAAGCCCTAGAAGTAAGTTCACAGTGACATTATATTACAAAATTCTTTAAGGGAAAAAAGATTTGGTTTCCTGAATAGGACATTTGGCACTCATGTGCCTCCTAGCATTTAACTGATGCAAATTCATTCAAAGATAGCCATCTATGTGCAACTGAGATTAGGAATAAATTTTGAGAATAGTGTTTGGAAATCACTGAACCAACATAGAAATTGCATACCTTCCATTACTTGTCCGACTAATTTGATTGAGCCTCCGTTTAACAATGCTAGGTTTGCCACTGTAGTAAAAACCAGTCAAATCAAGTGCTTCACTTGCCACAGCACCCAAAACTGCTAAAACGTTGGCGGACTTGCTTTGGAAGAAGAAGAAATAGAGAACAGTAAGACCAAAGAAAACAAATATTACACAAATGGTTAGAGAATGGTTAAATCGAAAGCATAGTATATAGATATTTATTGAAAAAATAAGTATAATTATTTGCAAGATGACAAAGTGGGAAAAAATTATGTACATATACACATGATATATATACATATGAAAAAATAAATAAATATGTATATATATGTCTATGAAGCAGGATAATTCAATCCTCGTAGATATGTAGTATCGGGTCCCGATACATATCCAATACTCCAAATGGAGTATCAGTTGAAATTGGAACTGACTTTTGTATATGCAGTTATGCAGTGTATGCATATTCAAGATATGCATGGGCCATTTTGCAAATTTTAAGAAAAGAGTGGTCCAATTGTGATCTTAGAAAACAATGAGAGGTCAATTTAGAGTTTTATAAAGAATATTTAGGGTTCAAAAGAGAACCCAGTCCTTTCCACCTCTTTTTCTTACTAGTTTTTTACTGAACAAAAATAAAGGCTAAGGGTTTTCATACTTTTCAGGTTACAACCACAGAAAAGAAAGAAAAAACCATAAAACAAATAACTAGCCTGCACAACACCAGATATGGATGCCATTTACCTTACTATAGTAAATATATATATCATATAACAATTTTTTTCTTGGCCAATCCTTATCCTAGTTTTGTAGACTTTCTGTATCATACTCGTCCTATATCTGTATATGTGCAAAATAAGTGTGTCTGTCCACTTCACCAAAAAGAAAACAAAAAGGACAAGGAAAATGAAACCTCAGATGGTTACCTTTTCGCAAACTTGTGAAAGTCCCAGTGGATAAATTTAAGATGGTTTTCTTCAGAAAGAATTTGATTCAAATACCCAACCGCATTTGCAAACTCACGCCTCAGCATCATTTCTCGAGGCCTTTTCTCAACAGTCTACATTGCAATTGTATGAGATACATGAAAATAAAAATATGAAGAAAAAATAAAATGCATGATGGGCAACTGAATAAATATAACTTAAGTCATAATGCCAACAAAATATGAGTTGATATGCATGTACGTATCATGAGTAGGTTATAACTCAAAAAATTCTTAGTAAAAGAATTTCAATACCAAAAAAGTTTTTACCGATTAACATCTCTGTAACAGCAACTTCCCTATGACAGAAACACACACACACCCACAGTGATATGCACAGTACCTCACGAGGACAGAAGAAATCTTCAACTTAAATTGATCACCAGACAGATGCGATGAACAAAAGACGCATTTAATTTTCAACATTGCCCCATGAAAATACACCATGCTAATGTAAGCCCCAAATAGGTATTGAAGAGACAACTCCATGATAATGTAAGCCCCAAAGGGGAGTGAATGATAGGCGTATTTATAAGCAGTATTAGTAACAACTAACAAGTTGAGATTATGTTTATTGCCCGCAGCTGTTAAGAAGGCATTCTGAAATAAACCTTGATCAAATTGAGCACAATAATTGGGTTGCCATATCTCTTGGCGAGGTCTTCAAAATGTAATTTGGTAGCCTGATATGTTGGGTCATATCTCTGTACTAAAATCAAAATGGAAACATGCAAAAAAAGATCAATTCAAATAATCCTCGTAAACAGTGTATGTGAAATAAGCATATGATTCAGCACCAATGAAATCAAAATGCATCACATAATGTTCTTACATATTATATCAGGCTTAGGACTAAATCTTGAAGCTTCCTGTGACCAGAAAAGGGGAATTGAGCCACGCATCTGGACAACAGAACTCATTTTTCCTTTGCACGATCCAGCTTCCTCATCAAGGATAATCTGCTCTGTCTCAACATCATTTGCAACCCTTCCCCTATCATTCACTCCCCTTTTCAAGTAACTGCAACCCAATAAAAAAATTATTAAATCTTGACATCCTATAGCTACAATAGTTTCTAGTTAAAACGTATACAATTCAATGAAACAATAAGAATTTGCTGTCTCCCAAAACATAAACTAAAATTGATACCAGTAAAATTTAACCTGAAACCCCGCCCCCAGCTAAAATAAAATAAAAGTTTTTTCGTCTGCACCAGCTGCTGTCTACCCAGATACTATAGCTGTGTACACTCACATATAGCAAACCCCAGACAACTACTCTAAATGATAAGTATCACATTTTCATATATAGTAAACCCCATGTGAGAGTAGAGCACAGAGAGAGAGGTCCTTTTTATTCAACCAGAACAAACAAACCCAAATGCAAATATTTTTCCTCCTAGGCAGGATAGAAGAATTTAGATTGTGGAGCCATCTGAAGTTTTATCTTGTACATCATTCTCAAGACAATTAGTGCAGCTTGGGTTGCTGACGGAAGGTGCATGCTTGTGACACGGTGCAAAGGAGGAGACCTGAGTGGTGTCTTTCTCCTAGTGGTGACTGGTGTGGGGTGTCCAAAACAGACACCAAATGTTTGAAACATTTACTGCTTCAGTGTCCAAGTGCATTCCTTGTTGGATAAGGCTGACTAGAGCGGCTGTTTTGAATTGGATGATTCCAGCTTCTTGTGATTCTCTTTTATGTGAAAAGTTGAGTTTTTGGAAGGAGGAAAAGGAGTTTAGTGCTAGGGAGGAGTGCTGTGTTGGAAATTTTTTGAGTGGTTTGGATGGAGAGGAATAATTTGTGTCTTGAGGTTGTAACGGGGGAGGACGTGGATAATTTGTGGGACAGAGCTCAGTTCTGGACGGTACAGGCTTCGATCGCCTCTGAGTTCTGGAATTAGTCTCTTTCATGCTATTCTCCTATTGCTGTTTTCTTGTGGTACAGTTTTGTAGTTTTGTTTTGTTTGTTGATTGTCCTTCATTAGATGTAACTTAGATGTTTGTTCTTTTAGGGCATAAAAGCTGTGATTCAGATTTAAAAAACATAATTATTCCTTGTTTGCACAAAATAGAACCTGTGAAATTGAGGTCTTATGTGTATCTGTGTATATATAGTGAGAGAGAGAGAGAGAGAGAGAGAGAGAGAGAGAGAAGCAGAAAGAAGAAATCTAAATAACCATAAAACCAAGCAGAATAAAAGAGACTACTTAGCTGGACTTTGTAAAAGAAAGCATGAGAGAGAGAGAGAGAGAGAGAGAGAGAGAGAGAAGTCTTGTGTTGAATCTTTTAAGGGGAGGAACAAAACAAAACAAATCTTCTCCCATATTCTGTCACAAAGGAATGCATTGAAATGGAAATCCAATCCGATGTGACAAAAAGAGAAGCTGACCTTGTTTGTTGCTCCTCGTCCTTCAGTCCTTCCCTGAGTACATCACAGGGGATAATTCATAATTTCCATCAAGGAAGAAGCAAAAGATGAACTGTTTATGAGATATAATCATTTTTACATCAGACTCGGTCTTGAAGACATGTTGCACGTTATATATGTTTAACTGAACATTATATTTCACTTGAAACAATTATTGCTGCTCATACTTCATTGTTCAAATAAGTATTCAATTCAAAATATGAAAGCTAAAGAAATTGAACTTCACATATTTCACGAAAGAAAATGAACCATTTTAATCAATACCATACTAGTAAAGACTACATACAATCAAAAGAACCCTTCCACACAAATATTTAAATTATAACAAGAAAGTATCAGATAACTGAACTAAAAAGGAAAAACTGAGTAACTCTTTTAACCCAGGTCTACTAGCATAATCCTATACCATTAAAATCCCATTCCAAAATACCATGAACCACGTACATAAAACTTACAAGACAAAAAAAAAAATTACACGCCATATGAACTGCTTTCTGAATAATTGAAGAAATGAAGACAGTGTGAACGTGATATTCAAAACTATAACATACCGTGTCCCTGCAAAATGCCGAGAGCGCCTAGAGACCAGAGAAACACTGAAGTCCCTTCCAAAGATTGATACCCTAATCTGCCATCATCAAGAAAAATAAACTCCATTCATATATTTAAGTCTTTAGTTAATTAGATTTTTTTTCATAGGAAACACAAGTTTTATCAAGAAGAAACATAAGGAAATACAAGAAACATGAATAACCAGTGAATCAGACACCTAAAACATCAGTCAATACACCAAAAGTCAGAAATCCTTTGGTACATGATATATATACATATGTCATGAGAAATAAATACACAAGGTATAACCAAATTATATCAATTAAAAAATGTAGAGTACATGGATTCCCTGAACCAAATAAAATCCCATTACCACATTAACACACACACACATACGTGAGAGTGAGAGGGAGAGAGAGAGAGCGAGAGAGAGAGAGAGAGAGAGAGAGAGAGAGAGAGAGAGAGAGAGTTGCATACCTGCTTAAAATGGCCATGCACTAATGCTATTGTCCAGATAGTGTTATTGCACCTTGATCGAATAGCTTGTGTTAGATAGGCATTCCATACAAATATATTATCATACGGCATCCCTTCTTCGCCCATTGATAACACATTTTTTTGCAAACTTTGCATTATAGGATATGTATAACTATAGAAAAAATCTTTGGTCAAATCAACACTGGATAGAAGCTTCTTGTACCTGCAATTAAGAGATAAAAATATAAGTAATATTCTATACAAGTTGAAATGCCAAGTATATTAGCTGGTAGGTATGAAGCTGCGAAAGTTGAAGCCTGCAGAGTCCCATTACAATATGTTCGCCTTTCTAAATATGAAACCACCTACTGATTAAATAATGGAAAGAACACTCTTATAAGCCCATCCACAAGTGGTACATGAAGCAAAAAATATATATGTATCTTCCAACTAATATATTAAGTGCAGAGTTCTTACCTCAACGGTCTCCACAGGAGATGGCATTTTCTTCACCAGTCACTTTACATCTTAAAACATATACATCCCAATCATACCATTCTCCATGTACTAACATGTAGACACTACGTAGATTGTAAATGAAATCATTACCAGGGTCATTTGTGGACAGTATATTTGTGCAACCATCACTTGGTTTGTCTAGGTAAGCCAAATATGTAAACTCTAAATCAAGCTTTCTCTTTTCTTACTGGACATTGGCAAATACAAATCAGCGTTCTTTCTTTCCTGTGCTAACACTGTTGTACTGTGGGTAGCTGTCTCAGTGCTAATGACTTAAGTGGCTCCATGAAACTTCAAGGGAAACCTCACCCTAGTGTCCCTGAGATACACGTACAAAACAGGTTTTACTTTGAACGCTTTGTTTTCTATCCTATTCTTTTTGCCCTCTTGTTAGTGTACAAGCCTGATGCATGAGCAAAATGGTGAGAGACCATGTTGATTATACCATTAAATAACCCAGTGACCGTAAACGCAACCAAATATCTTTTAGACTTGATATACCTCTGGCACATTAGGCTATTATTTAAATATACACAGAACAGAGAAACATCAGAATAAGGGAAGAAATTACCGCAACTCGGTCTTAGAATGAGCGATATCAGTTTGCATTGATACATGCGGAATAGTAATCAATTGGCTCTCGTCTATACTATAAATCGCATGCCCACATATACTTCCTATTTGCCGACGCTTGGTGACCAAAATCAAGTAATAAGATTCCAGAAACTTAATGCAACCTAGAAAACACCAAAAGCCCATATAAAAACATAACACAAGGGTCTTCTTAGAGTGAACAAGGACGTGAATTTGAATTCATACAAGCATGAAAATGAGGTCTCTAAGACACTAACCGGCGATCCCAAAAACCTTGGCCACAAAGGTAAGGCCTCCGGTGGCACGGTTGCCCTCAGCGATTCTCTGAAGCAGGCTCTTGATCTCCTGTGGCGAGTAGACGACGGGGTCTTCGCTGATGTTCAAATCGTCGGGCTCCGATCTGTCGATCTTCAACACCCGGAAGAACCTCTTGTTCCGATCGCTCCCAATCAAGTAAAACCGCTGATCCAATGCACAATCAAATAGTCTCAGAAGAATGAAGAATTCGAAACCCTAGAATTTGGGACAGATTGAGTGGGCACCTGTCTGGTTTCGTAAAGCTTGAATTTCTCGAGGGAGTAGGAGTTGGGGTCGGCGTCGAAGTCGTTGGAGGGGTGGACTTTGGCGGAGGAACGAACGTAGTGGGGAATATTGGGCTTCGAATTCTCAGGCTTCGCCATTTCTGCAGAGTAGATGAAGCTTCGTTGAGAGTTCAACGAAAATTCGAAAGAACTGAAATTTTCGATTTTCGATTATATATAGTGTTCGATTGGGAAGCTGAAATGAAAGACAAGTTGTTGAACTATTTTGATTGATTTTTAATTTTCTGTTTCCTTGTTTTTATTTTTTATTTTTTATTTTTTATTTTTTATAATAAGTATTAATAAATAAATAAAATTTATAATAATTAGCGATAAAAGATACCCTTGTATAGAATGAGTCCTAAAACTCCAACAATCAACGTTATTGCAAGAGGTTCATCAAGTTGAGGTGCATTTCATGATGTTAGTTCTTATTGTAGATTTTTTTTTTTTTTTCTGTTAATAAAATACTATAGCCACGCGGATTATAACCATGCGACTATACTCTTTCAATAAATTTAAAAAATCAATCAATCAATCGGCCGGCTAGGTGCTACTAGGCAGTCTTTTTGAAAAAAAAAAAAAAAACAGTACAGCCACATATAATGGGTTCTTTTTTTCTTAGTTCTTTTCAATAGTATGGCCGCACGGCTATACTTTTTAAATATAATATATTTAAAGAATAAATAGTATAGCCGCATGGCTATACTTTGTAAATATAATATATTTACAACGTATAGCAGCGCGGCTATACTCGTAGAGGGTCCTTTTCCCCAAAAAAAAAAATCTACGTCGTATAGCCGCACGGCTATACTCTGGAAATATATGATATTTAAAGGTATAGCCGCACGGCTATACTGGCCTAACTTTTTTAAATAAATAGTATAGCCATACGCTTCAAATATATACTGTGATACTTTTTTTTATATAATTTTTTTCTCTGATTTTCGTTTATCGATAAGAGTAGTTTAGAGCATTATTCACCACAATTAGGCCATTACCCAAGTCTCTATTGTCCCCTTTTAATTTTTTACTTTTCTAAAGTTATTGCCCATATAAAGAATTTAGCATTTTCCGGTTTAATACTCGTATTACACACATATGTATGTATTTTTCAATAATACTTTTGTTTTTTGTACACATCTTAAAGACTCGGTAAAATACACGTTTTTAAAAAAAGTAAATATACAATACACGTATGTACGTATTTTTCATGTTTAATACATATGTTGTTTACAAAATTTTCAATAATACACACAAAATTCGCGTATTATACACTTAATTTTCACATATTATTGAATGAAAATAGTATATATTAAAATATTATACAATGGCCGAAATTTTCAATATTTTCAATTGTAACTTGCCAAATAAAACACGTACGTATTTTATTCGTATTTTCCCGTTCCATATTTTACTAACTATAAAAGAATTTGAGAGACAACAATCCAAATATCTTCATCTTTAATTTTGAAAATGCAAGATATTAATTTTGCAATCTCTTGGTCAACTAGAACAACAATTTCATAGGTGTAGATATGTTACATCTCCAATTTACACACCCTAATTGGGAAAGAGAAAATAGTTGTATACTTATAATTGGGAGAAAGGGAAAAAAAAAAAAAAAAAGGGCGCGCTCCAGTCATGATTGTTACATTCATTTCTAACCCTCTATACTGAGGCCCAAAAGAAAAGAAAAAAATAACCGTTATCCATTGAAGTATGTCCAGCAAAGATTGCCAAGTATATAATTACTTGTAATTATTTGAATGGTCTACTTGTCTTGTCTTGTGGAAGGCCAAACAGTGGACCCATCAAATAAAAATTTGTGGGTGTGGTGAGATTTTTCTAGTTCACTCATTCCACCTCAATAATATCTTTGGAGAAGAGACAGCCTACTGATTATAAGTGTGGAGAGTAAATCTCATGCATTTCTTCTTGGTTTGATAAGAAAGAAAACAAATGATGATCAAACCTTCCATGTCTTGCAACAGTTTGACTCCTCATCCTCATCCTGCAGTGCCAATTAGCCCTCAGCTTACCTCAACCATCATAGAGCAGAAGAGGCCCAGAGCAGTTGCAGTTTTTGCAGCAAAATCTGGAGGATTTTCACTCAACTCTGTATGCCCTTTTTCCTTCCTTTTTTTTCAGTTATAATAAGATTTGAAGTTATATTCTATAAATCACTTCTTTCTCCCAGTTATACTATGAACATATAATGCCTTAAAATGAAAATTAATTGAGTACCAAGAACATTTTCTAAATTATTAGCATAAAAAAAGTCGAAAGCAAACTTCGAATTTAAGTACCTTAGGTGATTTGCTGTTATATTTCATATATATTTATGCAATAATTCTTGTACTCTTTTTCTCGCATGTAGTTCTTGAAAAAGTGTGAAACCTGTGGAGGCAAAGGTGCAATTGAATGTCTAGGATGCAAGGTGCTCTCTTAATTTCACTTCATTTTCATCTCCTCGTACTAACTGTTTAATTTAATCTTCTTCTTTTTTTCGTCACAACTAGATCGGCAAAGAATAAGGTTTAAGGTTTAGCCCAGTTCAAAATTAACAACTCACCCTTAAGATAAATCGCCCACATCATTTTGAAATCCAAGATCCGTACCCCTGCTTTTGCTTTAATGGCTGCTATTAGCATTTTTGTTTGGGACGCAATGCCACTATATCATCTCACCCCCTACTTACTTTTCAGGGAACGGGAAGAAATAAGAAGAATGGGAATATTTTTGAGCGATGGAAGTAAGTTATTTATGGCTCTAAAATATAAAAAATTAGTTTGGTTCTTTTTCTATAAAAAAAAAATGTAATGAATAGAACAATTTTTATTTGTTATATCTTTTTTATATTGTCTCATATAAATGAGCTTGTTATGCACATGGATTTAGGTGTTTTGATTGCCAAGGATTCGGACTAAAGGGTTGCCCCACCTGTGGACAAGGAGGACTAACACCAGAACAGAGAGGAGAAAGATAAAAAAGAGTTTGATGAAAGAAAAAGTTACACAACTAATTGTACTTTGCCCTATATATTTCCTTATAAACTTCAATTAGTGAATTTTACACGATGCTGTTGATGTAAGACTAACCGATTAGACTGATTCTTGAACGATTATCCAGTAATTAACCGTTACCCTATTTCAGAGGCGGCCCATGGCATGTGCGGGTTGTGCAACTGCATAGGACCTCCAAATGTTTTTAAAAGCCCAGCATTAAATTATATTTTCTGCTACTTTTCGTTCTAAGCAAATTTTTATTCCAAAACATTATTTTTTATTCCTAACGTGCAGATTTTTGTTCCAAGCATTAACAAATTTTAAAAAAAATACTCGTGAGTCATGCGTGCATGCGGCATGCTCTCCTTGCTATTCCCAAATCGCTTTCTCTTTCATTTGGCCCCAAATTCACTTCTTCCCAACTTCTTCTTGACTCTCCCATCCAAAAAAAAATTATTCTTTACATTTTGGCAAGGCAAAAAGCGTGCTATGTGTGCTCCTCCACCACATCTCCCTCTCTCATATTAGGATTTAGAAATTATGTGTTGCATTTGGAATAGCCATCATATGATTGCAAGAAACCTAATAAATCATGTTAATTTCTATCCCTAAAAAAAATTGAAAATTTGTTATTTTACTTATACGTATAGGGCCTCATCAGCTCTTTTCGCACAGGACCTCCATATCTAAAGGACCGGCTCTGCCCTATTTCAAGAAAGTCGAAAATTATGTAAAATTTTAAACCAGATCAAAGTGGAAGATTCATGCAGGCTATGCAGCATGCACCAAGAGGAAAGACTCCATGCTGCATGCACCAAATATATAGTCATAATAATGCCTCATGCTTGCTCCGAATATTGCCAACATAACTATCGAATTTCATTTTTTCGGTTCAAAACTACACAATTTCATTGCGATTTTTCCATCTTAGTTGCAATCTTTGAAATTTGAAAGAATCTCAAGGCTCAATGTAAGACTTACACTCATGGATTCACGTGTTAGACTCGAGGGTCACACATGCTCCTCACTTAATATAAATTGAAAACATGTTAGGATGAGGAAATGCCATATGTGAAGCACGAGTATCTCACGATTAAGAAAGCTTTGGTTAGTGCTTTAAAAGATCTAAAGCTTCTATAATTATATTGCTAATTAATTTTTAGTTGAATGTGTACATTCTAACAAATAAAAAGGAGTGAGTTGTTACTAACGTTTTGTTTTTGACAACTTGTTCCCAGTCTCAGAGGAAGCAAATATACATTAGTGGAAGCATTAGGCGTCAAGGAAAGCCCATTTATTATGACCATATATTATTCTTCATCAGTGGCAGCATGGATATTGCCACTTCAAAACCATTCATGGCAAACCATAATTATTTATATCATACAAGGCATGCCCCATGCTCACTCATTTTAAGTACCAGTACAGATTGAAGTTCCGTCAGTTCTGTAAATGGTGCAGCCTGCCGGAGCTAAGCAACAATTGCAAGATGGTGAAAGCTGCGTATTGCCTGAAGATGGACAGGTCATATAACCTGCCTGGTCCGTACAATACTGAGGGCAAATTTTGGCTGTGCTTGGATTGATTCCCAGTAGGATTGAACCTGCATAGTATCATCATAATCAAGAAAAAAAAACTCTCATAAAACCTGAAACATGTTATCGCCGGGGACGATTTTACCCCCCAAAAATGATTCTATATTTCAATATGATAAAGGCAGCATGCATGAACTCTTAGCCTACGTTTCGTGCCTAGGATTGAATTGGATAATTTTCAAGATATGTTGGAAAAGATGGATGCAAAATTTTGTTAAAGGTATAAGAAGATGAATTAGTCATGAAAAAAACTTACTCCTTTCAGTCCTCACAAAATGGTAGGATATAAGGAGAAGAATAGGAACAATAGTTGAAGAAGGATGTGAGTGAGATCATACCAAAAACAAGGAGAAGAACCATTGGACCAACATTCTTGTCTCTAGCCATCCTCTGCTATGAGTTTGGAGATGGTGTAGACCTTGGCATACTTATACCAGTTATTAGAAATAAAAAATAAACAAGAATCTTCCATCTCCTACGGGGAATCAAGTTAATTATTTTGGCCTGAACACACCAAATGATCAGCCTAATCAAAGTTATATCCAAAAGTCAAGTTTTAAAAGAGAGCTTTTGTATGACTTTAACAATCATATATACTTTATAGTGTTAATTACTTGGATATAGGCGTAGTCCTGGGGGGTATACATACGTATGGGTTGAACGGTGGAATTAATAAACAGTTGAATGGCTAAATGGAATAGAAAGTCCACAATGGAGGGAAATGATTATCAATTACGCACTCACATTAGATAATCACTAATTTTTATTTTTTTTTAACAAAGCAATTGTTTACTCTGAAAATGTTAACAAAGCCCAAGAGCAGACTTTGGGAAAAACGTGAATTGCGAGAGTGCCATTATTATCAAATAATTCATTTTAATAGATGGAAATATAAATAAATAAAAAGTTTTGCGCACCAAGTAAACTGATTCTAATCAAAAGATTGTAAACTAAATAATAAACTATTCAATTGAGATTCTTTTCTATGCCTGAAGACAAATAAGAACTTTATAATTTCTCTCATATAATGGAAGGGGCAATAAAAGTAAATAAAAACAGTGAAAGCAAGTAAATAGATCGACCCGCATAATCATTAAACCCACATAAGGATTTCATAATTTCTCTATTCAAATTTGCTGTGAGATAAATCAGTTTGGCTTTTAGTTGACTTTTTATTAAAAGTGTTGTTGGTACTGATTTCCGCATAATCATTAAATTCAGCGCCTCTTTGAATCAGCTGTGAGATAAAGCAGTTTGGCTTTTAGTTGACTTTTTATTAAAACTGTAGTTGGTACTGATTCCCGCATAATCATTAAACTCAGCGCCTCTTCGAAAATGATTCCCGCATAATCAGAAATGCAAGCACCTCATTAGTTGTTTTCCTTTATAACTTTCTCTTACATCAATTTTTAACAATAAATGATTTTCTTATAGTTTACCAAATGGGCTGGGCTTCCCAAATTTTTTTTAAAATCAATTATCACTCTAAATAAGTAATGCCAAACGAGCACTAAGGAATAGGTGGCAATCGAAATTGATCCTAAGACTAATTGTTGATTTTTGAATTGATTACCTTTTTGGTGTATTTTGCTTTGCTGTAAATATGCGAAATATCTTGTAGTCATCTCTTGAATTATTAAGGGAGAATAATTTCTTTATTCAAGGAATTATCCCTTTGACACAGGAGATGGATAAGATTCATAAGAACATGAAAAATTGAATGCAACTAATTTTGCTTGATTTGTGGAGATAAGCTTTATTTTAGACCCCATTAATTAGCTAATTAAATGAGCATTTGATCAACGTAATAAATGTGACCTATGACAAGTTTGACCCTTATTTTAATTTCCATGTGACGTCACTAAAGTGGTCTTGAAATTATTTGCTCCCACAACCACATCTGTAATGAACTATTTTATGTAGTTTCTTTTTATAGATTTTTGGATCTTTACATTGCAACAAGTGCAAGACCAACATGGAGACATGGAGTCATTTTAAAATTTTTACTCTAGAGTGGATATGAATAGTAAATTGTTTACCAATGGGGACGGAGAGACTAGATTTCATGCGCAATATATCAAGCAATAAGGAAAAAGCTCGGCTCTTTAAAATTGAGGAGGAGCTCCTCCCTCATAACCAATGTGGTTTTGACACATGTTACATTTTTTTAGTATTCTTTTTGAGATTTTCTATTTAAACCCCACACTTCTCTTAGTTCACCCCATGTTCTAAGTTCACCCCAACTTTTAATTTAAATTTTCACAATTTCTAAGAAAACCCCACTATCTTCCCAAACTACCCTTAAATACACCCCAAACTAAAAAAATAAAAACTAAAAGAGATTTTCTATTTAAATCCCACAATTTTCTTTGTTCTCAGCAAAAAAAAAAAAATACAAACAAATGAAACCCCAAATCTGAAATTTAATATTTCCTAGAGAAAGAAAACAACTTTACCTTTCTCCAAGAACTGTAACTGGAATTCTAACACTTGGGTATTGCTGAGTTGAGAGAGAGAGAGAGAGAGAGAGTTTGAAAACAGGAAGTTGGAAGAAGGTTTTTAAAACTTAATATAAAGAGTGGTGGGGTGTGTGGGGGTGTGTGTATAGATGTACTAGGGTTAATTATTAAGTTGGATGACCTTTTTTGTCTTTTTATACAATAATAAAATTTACAGCTTAATGATTTAAGTATTGGGGTGAACAAAGAGAAGTGCGGAGTTTAAATAGAAAATCTCTTCTTTTTTCTTTTTTCATGAAACTTTGTCAATGTTGCTTGAATTTAACGAGTGTCAAAACTGATTGTAAGGAGGAGATCCTTCTTAATTTTAAGCCTTTATAATAAATATAATTGATTGATAATTCAATTCCCTTTACTATTTCCACAAGGAACTACGTAGAATAAATGTCAGAATTATCAGCATATGCCCTTGATGGAAGCAAATATGAAACTCAGACATCGAAGTCTGTTTATTTTTATTATTATTATTATTACTGGAAGCATTAATATGCTAGGTAAGGGGAAACCATAATTATTTATTTTACGGCACAACTATATATATATATATATATATATATATATATATATATAAAAGGAAGAAACTCACGAATAGGTGGAATAGTATTCTCACTCATTATAATATTTATTTTTCATGTCTCTCACTGTAGAGTGTT
>NW_007362527.1:95733-106468 GCF_000346735.1 Prunus mume
AATTTTATTTGAGGGATCCCTCAATAGAAGGGGACTGTATATATATATATATATATATATATATATATATATATTTCCAAGCATATTCAAGTACTGGTACAGATTGGAGTTCCATCAGATTCGTAAAGGGTGCAGCCCAGGGCCGGAGCTAAGCAACAATTGCAGACTGGATCAAGCTGCTTACTGCCTGAAGAAGGGCAAGTCATATAAGCAGCTGCTCCGTAACAAATCTTATTGCAAACTTTGGCTTCAGTTGGATTGATTGCCAGTAGTAGGATTGAACCTGTCATGAATTTTTTTAACGTAGATGGATGATTCATCATATAGTGAAGAATACATCATTCAAAATTGAAAACAAATGAAATTTTTACGTATATATAACCGAAACACCACATGTCATGAGGTTGAGGTGGAGTTTACTACGAGAAATAATATTATATATTGTACGGGAGGATGGCTACATCATATAACATGTTTACGGAGGAGTTATACAACATAGCCGTGCGTGTTACCAAAAACTTATAATAACAAGGTGAGTTGAAGAAGAGTGGGAGATCACATACCACAAACAAGGAGAAGAACCATTGCTCCAATATTCTTGTCTGCAGCCATGCTTTTCTGTGAGTTTGGGGGCTATGAAGATTGCTCTACTTATACTAATTATTAATAATAATAAAATAAAAGACCAATCTCTACATCTCCTGCTGCATGCATTTCGTCGTGTGAATACACCAACAGGATCAGCAGTGTCATGGTTATCTCAAAAAGTCAAATGTTTAAAGGAGAACATTTGAATTCAAATGAGCTACTTCATCAATACATACTTTACAGTTGTAATTGCTTGCAGAAGGGGTTAGGATGAATTATGGAAAAATTAATATGGAATTAAAGTCAACAATGGGGGGGAATGATAATCAAGTTAGTAAGTGTGCGGTCGTTCACACGATATAAATCTAATTAGCCAATGTTTAAAATCTCAGAATATTATTAGAAGAGGCATAAGCTTTTGTTTTTCAATCTGCTGATTATCACAGGGTTTTTCAAATAACTAAATTCTTCTAGTCTTCTTTCTTACACGAATTTATTTGTGCAGGGGACACTAACTGTTTTATGAACTATTTAAATCCCAACTAATGTGGTAGTGTTTATGGTTTACGTATTATTCTCAACTTAATCACCTACGTAGCGCAACAGTTAAGAGATTTTACGATAAATATAGCAAGTTGCAGAAAAAGGAAAGAACCAACTATACGTCTAGAAACCAAGAACCCGATACAATTTGATTCTGCAGAACCAGAGAAATTGGACGTATGGACTATAAAGAAAGTGTCATTATATATTGCTGTGTTTATTTATTAGTTAGTCAACATTTTATTTCTATATTCCAATGATATTGCAATATATCATGGTCAAACAACACCGTTGCTAAGTTTGAAAAAGCTTAGGGTTTAAGTTTGAATTAGCTATTGATCCTTGTTATTTTTATCAGCGGTTGACTGAAAAGAGATCGTTGACCAACAAATGGGAGGTAATGGGAATATACAATTTTGTTGAGAAATGTTTCACGCAATGTTGTTAATGTGTTATACTCTTGGATTAGATTCAAGTGGTCTACACAAAATAGCCTAGGGAAAGGCTAGGAGCCACCTACGAGAACGACATCTCACTTCTTGGCTTTGTCTTAGGAGTTATAAAACCTTATCTCAAGTAAGCTGGATGCCTAATGGTTAAGAATTTGGCTAAAAATCATTTTTGGTCCTTATAGTTTGACACTTCAACTACTTTTGACATTGTAATTTGACTCTGAAGTTTCGTATTTGTAACAATTCAAGGACGAGTAAGTATTCTTGTCAATTTCTCTGACTGTGCAAGGGGTAATTTCATCAACCCAAAACCCTTGAGCATCTCATCTAAAACTCTCCCCATTCCATATTAGGGCTTGAAATTAGCCATTTAAGTTTAGAATTTTTCAAAATTGGAATTAGTGGTTGAATATCGATTAGTGCAATGAAGACCTATAGATGACATGTTCAGAGATGGTCTAAGCATTCAACAAATCACAGCCATGGACATAGTTGACCCTTCATTGCTCATTGAAAGAGATGTTGCTGATGTTGATGATGGAAGATACCAAAATGACATGCGAGCAAGACCAATTACAAGCTACCAGGATGGCAGCCCTATCCAAACAAAAATATCGGAAGATTGCTTGGTTTCAGTGATGCAAATAGGACTCTCATGCTCTGCAAGCAATATCACCAACTGAGCGTATGCAGATGCATGTTGTTGTCAACAAAATGAAGGCAACTAGAGACTCATATCCCAATTTGAGAAGAAGAAGCCAGCAATATGCAAGATAGGGCTAAGTTTGTTATCTGATCTCATACTCTGCAATATCATCAACTCCCTGCATGTTTGCATAGCTCTATCAATAGTGAGACACGGTTTGCGGCAGAGGATTGGCCCCAATTTGTTCAAAACTTTTGTTGGCCATTTGGCATTGGATCTGTCAAGCCTGCATGTAGGAAGTATCATACACTTGCTGATTGAATACATCATACATACACGAGAGGAGCACTGTGATGAATTTTGTTTTACATGTTGCCAAAATTTAATAACATAAACCATGATAATATATAAATGGAAGGACTCAATGGTAAAACAAATAGATGACTTGAGAACGGGTAAGAGTTATGGCCTCCATCTCCTGCCCCGTGACTAAGTGACTCTATCTCCAACTCCACCATTATTATTCTCAAAGGCCTTTTCATGATCTGCTTTAAGCTTTGCAGCTGTATCCTTGAAAAGTTTCTTCTCTTTAAGACATTCGACCTGTGCTTCCTTTTTTCTGAAAAAATAGCAAATATAAATCAAGCATTTGATGGCTTCGTCAGCAGCTTTATCCATATAAGTTTCTCCTATTTACATTTCCCATACACAGAAGTTGCAAAAAAAAA
Source organism: Prunus mume (assembly GCF_000346735.1). The sequence goes on from NW_007362527.1 coordinate 98,691, forward strand.
AACAAAAACAAAAACAAACCACATCAGTCATAGGCTTCCACTTCTCACCACCCTCCTTTGCAACTAAAATTGAATTTGAAGGAATTGTAGTTATTAGAAACAATATGGCTCACAACATACTTCCAATCTTTACCAATGGGATCCTTAATTACTAAGGCCTCTGAGGAGCTAAATTGTTATTCACGGTCACATGGCTTTGAATCCAAAGGGATTTCATTTTGGAATCAAATGAAATTTTCATGGGGGTTTGCCCCTGTACCCAGATTTGATCGCAAGTGTTCCTGTTTTCTTTTGCCTGCTCCTCACACTAGTTTGTCTATGTGTCCATTTAAGATTCATAATTAAAATTTATTTTAATAAATTATTCATGCCTTGGTTTCTTAGTAGGGTTAGCTACAATATAATTACTCTACTCAGGGAGGAGAGGACAAGAGTCGGAGCGCATCTTCTCCTCTTCATCTATGACAAGCTGCAACAAGTTCAGAGACATTATATGACTAAGAACATGGGACAAAAGAAATATTAACACACTAAAAGTTGGGAAACTCCACCACATTCTTCCATTAAAAAGTGCATCTTTGCTAAGAAATAAGAATTCCGAAGCTGAAATGATCAAATTGGCTCTTTGTTTTGTAATTGACCCAGTGTGATTTGAGATGGCAAAGAGACTGTTGAACAACTGAACAGTATCCTCATGGAAGACTAGACCATGGACTTGACCATTTCAATAACATGAAAGATTGCATAGCTAGAAGCACAGCATCATACCCATTTTAAAACATCCTTGGATTCTCTAGTCTTCCAAACAGTGTATATTTCTACAAAGTAGGCGATTTTCTGATGTTATGAAAACGCTACTCTTTTTTGTTTATAGCTTACTAAAAAATTCAACTTCAGCACAAACCTGTCATAAAACCCAGCACCTGCATATCCTTCCAGGTCCTCAGCATTTGAGTCTGATCCGAATATGATAGACTGCTTACTGTATAATCCTATTGGCTTGCTTGGATAACCATTAACCTGAAAGTCATATTCATGTCTGAGATGCAAAGGTTCACGAAATCTACCACGTTTAACTTCTGTCCCACAATAAGATGAGAGTAAATTTTGAGGATAGATCTCATACAAATAACTGAATATTGATTCAAATATTGTCATATCATAAAATTAATAGTTGGTCTTACTGTTGGAGAGTCTAGATTGGATCTTTTGGTAATGAAGCTCATGGCACGTCCAGGTAATGCGCCCACCTATGTCTCTCCCAATCCCTTAACTATCTGTGTTTCCATGAAGAAACAATGATGATAAGATTGTATTGATTTAAAACCCAGTATATCCAGCTGAGAGAGAGAGAGAGAGAGAGAGAGAGAGAGAGAGAGAGTGATTTTAAACTCAAAGACAAGGCATACCTCTGTATAAATCTCTGAGGTACCCCTGGGTAAGGGATTCTTCATGTGAATTTCAAAAGCATAATCAGCACAAATAAGCTCTTGAATCAATACACATACAAGTTTCAACCATGCATCTCAAATGACGTAATATCTTCAATTTATGATTAATATGTGACAACATAGACACAACCGGAACCATTTTACAGTGCAAAATTAAAAATCAAAATAATTTATTTCCAGTCTCTGTTTGCTTGGGAATGAAATGGAGCAGAAACGTTCCATAGTTACAAATAAAACCAAAATTTATTTGATTCTCAATAACAGTTAAAATTCCCGTAGCCAATGACCTATGTTAGCACCTCCAATTATGATCCTTTATTAGTAGGATCCAACAATTCTTTAATTTGACTTTCTACGTTCTTCTTCATCCAAGCGTAAGGTAATCTTTCGATCACCTCTGCACCAAAGGAAAATAGGAGAGCCTTTCTCGCTGCCTCTAAGTCAATGCCACGTGCCTGGAAATAGAAGAGTTGGCTTTCTTCTAGGTCGCTAATTGCAGCTCCATGCGAACACTTGACATCATCAGCAATAATTTGAAGATTGGGTTTGACATTTACAGTTGCACGAGGTGCAAGAAGAAGACTTCTTGTCAGCTGCCCTCCGTCTGTTTGCTGAGCATATCTGCAAAATATAAGCACACATTTTGTAAAAGGCATACACTGTTCCTAGTCCAACCTTATTGGTGAGCAGCAAATGTGAAGAATCTAGTTAACGATACAAGAGGTAGCCTCAGAAGTTTAGGAAGCTGTCAGGAATTTTATTCAGAAAATCCCATAGAATAACATGGCTTTCATTGCCCTACACTAGAGCCATCTAATTAATTCCTTGGTTTGGAACTACATACATATGTAAGCTGAGAATCTCCAAGAACAAAGAAGTCACATCGGTTGAGGAAATGGGCACAAAGTATTGTGAGGCAAAGTTAACAAGCCCACAATAACCTGGACAGTCATAAAAGAGATTTACCTGTTGACCTTTATGTTCCCATCAAATACGGCTTGTCCTAGAGAATGAGACACAATGCATTTATGAAGTTGTCTGGAATAACCCCGAGGATGGTCCAAGACAATGCTACTATGTAGATCTTGTGTCTGATCACCGACAGACAAGTGCAATGTTGATAACTCGGTGGTTGTGTCTGGTCCCAGTTGCTGAACATGGAGATTATGCCTGCTCAATTTTCCACCAGTACTAACCTCTACAAGCTCATATGCACTAGCTGATTCCTGAAAAGCAATCAACTTCATAAATTTGATGCAAAGGGAACTGCATGATCCATAGAAGGATAAAAGTTAAATATGAGGTATGGGATCATGGGCAGTTACCAAAATTGAGAGTTAATTTTCAAGTAAGATTCTATCAAATAGCATTTTAAAACAAATGTCACTCATAAACAAAAACCAAATCATAAAGGGAACTAGCTGCAATATATTATTTCAAATAATAACACTATAAACTCTTTTTAATTAACTTCAGTCCTTATAAAAAAAGGCTTCTCGTGCATTCCACAGGTTATCAAAATACCACAATGATCATGCTAAGACCTACTAAATTATATGCACATATATATTTGTAGAATTATTGGTTTCTTGCCCATTCTTCCATATGCCATGCTAACAACAAATCGAACCTAATTATCATTTCTAAAGTCTCCTCATAGATATCCAAGCAATACAAAAGTAAAAGGCCATGGAACATGTAACACAAAGAAACAGAGAGATAGAACAAGAACTAACCTGGCGGACCCAAGTCCACTTTATGTGGGCAGCATTCAAAGATTGATTCTGAACATAAGAATGCCTAACTTTTCCTCCTTCTCGAACCACTACCTCGAAAACAGAATTCGCCCAATAACACTTGTCACCATCCCCACCCAAGAACTCCTCAATTATACCAATCTCCCCTCCCTTCTCCGCCAACACAAGCACCCTCGGATTCGATAACGGGAGTTTATTCGACCCCTCATCTCCGCCCTCATTAGCAAAGTACCGCAGATAAACTGGAGCGTCCACCCGGCACCCAGATGGTACATAAATCACTGTCAAATCGGGAGCCCCAATTCCATTAATGGACCAAAATAAGTCTCCATCACAACTGCTAGACACAAACTCAGAGACCCTTTTCATAATGGTCTCTTCTGTGAGCTCCAGCAAGCTACCCACATAAACCCCATTTGGCAATTCGGTCAAATTTGAGAAATTTACGACAAACCCATCAACTATAACTAGAGTTGGGAAATGGGTATCTTCCAAAATGCTTGGAAAGCTCGGTGGGCGAGAGATTGGTTGGATTTGGGAGTTCTTGATGAAGGAGGTGTCTGTGAAGCGAAAGGGCTCGTCTTTGCGAGAAGGCCATGGGGTTGAGAGGAGGGCCTCAGAGGAAGAGTCTCTTAGATTTTGGAGAGGTAAAGGAGGAGAAGAAGAAGAAGAAGAAGAGGGTAGCGAGTCCTCGAGAGCTTCAGCTAGTTGAAGAACAAAGGGGTCTGATAAGGCCAGCTGTGAGGTTGGAGAAGCTTGAGTTGAAACTCTGGGTTTGGTTTTAAGGGTTCTGGGCTTGGAAAGTAAAGGTATCGGAGGTCTTTGAACGTGCGGTGTGAATGATATGGCAGCCATGGACGGTGGGCTGTGGAAACTACAAAAAGGTCGAAGGTTGTGTGCAGGCACGGAGCCAGAATTACATGGTGCGGATTCAGAAAAGATTTCTATTTTCGACCCTTGGATGGCTTGTGCGGTGGAGATGTAAACCAAAAACTAACCCATTATAAAGACAAATTTGCAATTGAGACCAAAAGGCAGAAAATACAAGAGACCAACATTTTTGTTCGGTCATACAACAAAGGGACCAACTGGGTTATGAATAGGGCGGGCATTTACACCGAAAATCCAACCAATCTAGATGAACCGGACTGATTTTGGCGGGTTAGTTTGGTTTTTTAATGAATACCATTGAAATTGATAGGAAAATTGGCCGAACCAGCTATGAACCGATTTAAATTTTCCTAAACCAACAACAACCCAAATTGGACAACCACCAAGTAATTGCCTAATAATGCAAAATTTTGGTACGCTGATGGGGACTCAAACCTTAGCCTTCATGTTCAGATAAAGTCCAAGTACCAATAGACTAATTCTTCTTCTTGTGTAATATAGGTATAATCATCGTATTCATTACTTTCTAAAAGAATAAAAAAGCATTAAAAAAAAGTTACCTCCCGTTTGAATGGAGGAAAATAACTCAAGATTTAGCTAAAGGTCATGAATTGAAGAGGAAAAATTGATATTTCCATTATTTGACAACTTAAACATGGAACTTATCGCAAAGGCCCACTAGTGTAGTGGTCTGGAGTATTTACTCACCTCTCTCTCTCTCTCTCTCTTCTTCCTTGGCTTCTTCTTCTCTTTCTTCTCTTCTCTCTGTCTTCTTCTTCTTCCAACCTATACTCCAAGTCGCGAAGCCGCAGCCTATTTGTCTCAGTCCTCTAACATTGACGCTCACTGAAATCATACCACACCAATTTCTTAGCGCTCAAATTGAAGTCGGACTCTCATCTCATCGGCACGCGCAACGGTTCGCCAAAAAGTAGTGACGACGACATCCGGTTCAATGGTCAGCAACTCCTCGATGGCATGATAATCAAATCGTGCCCAGCCTTAGTCATGGATGAGAGGATGTGAAATCCACCACTTTTTGTTTTTCCCTTAAAATCGTTATGGAAGCAAAGATTTGTCATGGTCTAAAATTAGTCTAAAACCAATCAAAATCCACCACTTTTTGCATTTCTTTTAAAATCAATGAGTTTTTTAAAACACCCAAACTTTTATAAAGTCTTTTAAAGTTATAATTGAATACATCCAAATTTGGATGGAGTTTGAAAATTTTGGATTGAATACACCCATAATCTTATAAACTTCTATTAAAATTGTGATTGAATACACCAAGAATTTTATAGACTTCTATAAAAATCGTGATTGAATACACATGGACTTTAAAAAACTTCTTTAAAATCTTTCAAAATCTCAATGAAAGTAATGTTGTTGATGGAGATGCCTAGAATTGAATAAAAAAAATTCATTGGACAGATGTTGGCTGCTGCTGAGTTTTCATTCACTCCTTATGGTAGGTCTACATGTCCATCCCACCACTGATTCGCCATGATCGATTAGCATCGGTGTGAGTGGGGTTTTGCTGTGTATGATTGGTATCGCGATGACTTCGTCACATATGTACATAAAAAATTTAAAATAAAAACTTAATAAATTAACTAAATGAGTTACCATTTCATGTATCACATGAATTGATGAAGTATTATTAAAAGCTGATAAATAAGTTGGTGCCGTAACGTTATTGTGTTCTAAAAAACTATTTTGTTTACCAAACCCATACTCCTAAATCCCGTAAATTCCAATCATTAATGAGTAGGAATGTAAACATTACAAGACTACATATCAATGATGAGGTTGTACGTATCTTCAGGACTCTCCATATTTGGCATGTGACAGATACATATTGCAATATTCGAAACCTTAATTCCGAAAAATAACCTTAAAAAAAAATCAAAATTTATGGATATCTCCAGCAACATTGCGCCGAGCCCTACTCGGTTATCACATTAATATCCCTAAAACCCGGTCGCTAAAATTAGCATACAGCATCATCATCATATACGTCCTGCCTGCTCAGACAGAAACATTGAACGACCAAACAAACACTTAGTACATGAAATAAAGGCAGACATGTCGGCTCCCAAATTCAACTATTAAAAAACCAACACAATATTACGAGCTAGATCCGTTTCTCTCTCTCTCTGGTTGACGGTGGTCGTGGAATATCCATTATGAGTTGTGCTGTTGCTGCTGCCATCTTCTCCTTTGCCTGCTCCTCCTGTGTTTGTGACTGCGCGAAGAACACGCCCTACACCTCAATCATCCCTTCTTGTCCTCCCGTAAGTTCGTTTATTTTTCTGTCTCAACTATGATTGAGATCGGACGCTTAATCTATCATAATCCTAAACTCATATCTCCGTTCACTGTTATAGTTCGTTTATTTTTCTGTCTCAACTATGATTATAGCTCAATGCTTAGCAGTATTAAGAAGCAGGGTTTCTGGGTTTCTCTTGGTGTTTGATTTCTAGTTTCCATATTTGCATGCTGACCTGTTCACTTTCATATTCGACTCTCCAGCTTTTCGGACGCGTATTCGTTTCTTTTGTGCTTTTTCCAATTTACTTTTTTTTTTCTTCGTTTGACCAACCAAAAATAGTATACCCCTCGTAGATGCCAGACAATTCATGCATTTGTGAGTTGTTGTGACCGTTGATCATGACGACCATTGACCATTAAGTAATTGGATGATATTTACGGTGCACAAGATTCAATTTTATGGTCTATATATAGTCTTTTATTGGTTATATGTAGTTTTATTATTATTATTATTTTACATTATTTATTTATTTAATATTATAAATTTTACAACTTTTTTTTTTCTTTCTAACAACATGCTTAATTTGATTTGTTTGGTTGAAATTATCCAGGTGATTCAGCTGATTCCCGAATAAACCAATCAACCTTCAAGTCACAGATAATATACACTTGTAAAAGTCTTTGTATGTAAAGCAAAACTAACACTATGCAGATCTCCAATCCAAGGATAACCAGACCCATCCTCCTCTATAACTAGAATTGAATCTCAAGCCCCTCACTCTTGAACCCCAACAAACCCCATCTGATCATATCATGATCTCCGATGACGACTTTTCTCCGCCCACCTCCCCCTCTCTATTAACGTCCGGGGACTACATTGGCATGCAGTCCTGCGTCGACGTTCTGACTGACGAAGAATTGGGTTTCGGTCGCCTTCGTCATAAACCTAACCGTTTTAGCAAGAGAGAGGAAAGATCGTTAAGGTGGGCACCCAAGAAGATGAAGATGAAAGACTATATGGAGGTTCCACCTCCCATCCCGTCGCTGGCCAGAACGGAGAATCTTCCTTCTCACATGCCTTGGATTTTGAAGAGGCATTACACGACCGACGGACGGTTGATTCTGATTGAGGAGAAGGTGAGGCACCATGAGTACTTTAGGGCACACAGATCCAACGGCCGTCTTAGGCTGCAGCTTGTCCCGCTTGACGACGACGTTTTAGTTCCACCAGTTGCTTGTGATGGTGATGATGATGATGATGATGAGTACTGTAGTGAGTATGATGACAATATAGATGCTTATGATGATTATGACGATGAAGACGATGATGATGCTTATGGCTATGATTATGATGGCCATGGTGATGATGATGTTGAAGAAACAATTAGTATCGTTAACACATCAAATG
>NW_007362527.1:106657-119094 GCF_000346735.1 Prunus mume
TCTATCTTGGATGTACCAGTTCCAGCGATCAGGTATGTACATTAGGTTTTTAGTTGTCCTTTTCCAAATTCCATGAGTTATCATGCATTGCTAGAGAGTAGAAGCTAGGTTAAGGACTGCAGATTGATTAAGGCTAATTAATTTATAAAAGCAGATTGATTAAGGCTACTACAAATGGACCAAGAAAAGGTTTTCTGGGGCAAGCTGGCTTTGGTGGTCTCTTTCGCAACCATGCCGGTCGTGCTGTCAGTGCTGTTTGTGAGCCAATCGGTATCCCCGCTGCGCATGTGACTAAACTTGCAGTCCTCATGTTCGCTATAATCACAGCTTGGGAGAAGGGCTGGTTTCGTTATGGTTGGAAACAGATTCTCAGTTGGTCATACATTTTTTCCCTAAACCCCTTTCTGCTCCTTGGTCTTTGTGTCCTCAGCGGAGACATTGTCTTCATCGAAGAATAAGTTTCATGATCAAGCTTCAAAGTTTCTCATATAGACAGAGAGGGCAATGCATGATGTGGCTAATAAGCTTTGCCAACCATGTAGTTCTTTGATGGTTGACTTAGTAGCTAGCCAGGAGTGGCGAGCCATTGTATGGTCTTTTTTTCATTGCCCTTGTTCTTAACTCTCATCACTTTTTTTCTCTTGTACTAAATCCACTTGCTTTATGAAATAAATAAATAAATAAATAAGTTTTGTATAATATGAAGGATCCTTCCAACAAATAAATATCACATAATATTAATGTTATGTTATTAAACTGTTATTTTCTTTTTCGAGTACTAACATGTAATCAAATTTTGAGGTTACACTAATTTTAACCATATACATATGGACTATGATGAAATCATCGTCAATATCGGCTGACATATTGGAAAAATAGGGGACGGACATGGAAGGTCAGAATGATCAGGGCCTGAGGTCAACTATATGAGTCTATTTCCATGGATTTGCTGTTTATTTCCTTTTCATTGTATTAGATAAATTATAATGTCCTAATTTGTCTTGAGCATAGAAAAGAACCTCAATTGGAGTAGTTTACTATTTCAATTCACAATCTTTTGTTTAATTCAGTATCTTGGTGCGTAAATTATTTATTTCATTAAAGTTTATTAGTGGTTTTTTCACTGCCAATAGTTGCACACTCGCAATTCACATAATCTCAACCCTATCTCTACGGCTCGAACATTTTAGGGTAAACAGTTATAACACAAGTCTTGCAAGAGAGTTGAAAAACTAAACATGAAAAAAGTAAGCACGGGTATGTTTGGAACGGGTGCATTTTTGCTCACCACTTTAACCCTAGGTGTATCCTCACCACCCCTGCCAAAAGTTGACACATGTCCATTGGTTTAACTATAGTTAATTCTTTATTTTGTATTTATTTGATAACATTACTATGAGAGAGAAACAATACTTCAATAAGATTTTTCTTGATTTACCCTTATTAACCTAGCAAACTTTCCACCTTTCTAAATTAATTAACAACTACCCAAATAAATAATTGGCAATTGGCTTTATATCCCGTGCTTTAATATGAATATCAATTCACAGGCTTCAATACTTTGAAGAACACACCCAGATACTTTGAATCTCAATTGGCTTTAGTTAACTCTTTTTATACACGCCCAAAAGTTACACTGTTCTTCAATATATTATTACGTTGCAATTTCTCAATATCCTTGAACCTGTTTTCTTTCTTCAACCGATGAGTTAATTATGATGTTGCAAGTTTTGGACTAATTAATTCTGGTTTTATTATTCTAAATAAAGCTTACTCCATAGGAGCAAAATATATTGGAGTTGCAGAAATTCCAAAAACGATGAAGGAACCAAGCTCTGCAATAATACCCTTCATTGTCTCATTACTCTGGCTCTGCAGTATGGTTCATTCTATCATTCCTTTCTGTGCTAGTCTTGATCCACCAGACATACCAACATCATGGACTAAAAAAACTAAATAACGCAGAGCAATCACCAAAGTATAAAAAATAATCAAGCAATACACAGTACTATAAAAATAAAAAAAAAACAGCATAGATTATTACCTATCTTTCACTGAACAAATGGAGGAAGCTTGCAATTGAAGATCAGCATAGATTATTATTTGGGGAGTTGTTAATTAATTTTAAAAAAGTGGAAAGTTTGCTAGGTTAATAAGGGTAAATCAGGAAAAATCTTATTGAAGTATTGTTTCTCTCTCATAATAATGTTATCAAATAAATAAAAAATAAGAATTAACTATAGTTAAACTCATGGACATGTGTCAACTTTTGGGAGGGGTGGTGAGGGTACACCTAGGGTTAAGGTGGTGAGCAAAAATGCACCCATTTGGAACTGCCATACACATATATAGGGGTGGGGCCACATACAGGATTGTAGTGGCCGTGGGCCCCCCAAGTTCCATGAAAAAACCAATAATTCTTAAATACCTGATGCTGTATCAGTTGAAATATAAGAACTATATATAAAGCCTTGAAACTACTGCCCCCGAAAGATAAGCTACTAGCTCCGCCACTACGCATATATACATTCTTTGATTTGAGGGATCCCAATTGAAGCTCACTTTGTATACGTGTCGTGTGTTCATCAATTTAGATATATAATAAGATGATAACATGAGAATCTAGAGCTCACTCATCACCATGGAAAATTTTGGGGTTGAGGACCCAGTAATTTCTCAACAGAACGCGTCTCTGCTGGTAATTTTATTAAAACATAATACACTACTTAATTACACGCGGCACTTATGGAGTTTCTCCTCTCCAACATTTTTTACCTTCAAACAACTTATACTCTCATTCATTACTCCTCCTGAGAGCGTTTCTGAGGATATAACCCTTCTGCTATAAATATTTTCGTTCAGGTTTTGACCTATATATTTTCCTTTCTCTTCAATAAGACAGGAGAAATTCAGGTATTTTCTAATATCATATGTTTTAAAGTTTTCTTACTTTCTCTTTCTGAATCATTTGTCCCATATATGAATATATATAGTCCTCAATAGAGGGACTGATATGCAAGTATCAGTTCACGAACGAGTTTATTCTATTATTATTTAATTATATAAATCCGCCTTTGTTTGCATCAAACAACCCTTATTTTTGAAAGGTGAATTAGAATATGATTTGTTGCAATAGCTATTCATTACTGAATGCTACTCTATCTATAGGAAATGTCTGTTCTGTCATCTAGAATTTATTGGACTTTTCTGGATTGAATATCTGATGAGGTTTCACTTACTGAACAAGATGACAGCCAAGAAAAATGTCTCAAGGTAGAGATGAAAAAGTATAGATGAGAAAAACGAATTATATAGTGTTATATTTTAAAAGTTCCTTGGTTTTCTCAAGGTAGACTTAGTTCTTTCCCTTTTTCAGGTAGCACACTTGCCATGGATTCCGTTCGAGGACAAGGCGGCATCCAGATGCTGCTAACAGCAGAACAGGATGCTCAACACATTGTTAACAGTGCCAGAACCGGTATATCCATAAGCTCTCTTTTTTTTTGTGTTCTTATCATTCTGTTCTTTTTCCTTTTAACTCTTGACAACAAAACAATCTTGCATTCTTCAGCAAAGACGGCGCGCTTGAGGCAAGCTAAAGACGAAGCTGAGAGGGAAGTGAAACTCTATCGCACCAATATGGAGGCTGAGTATCAAAAGATGATTTCAGATGTACCACAACATGAGCTTCAATAAAGTAATTTGAGTCCTTCTTCTGTATATATATGCGTTTCTGTGATTAGGTTTTAATTTTTTTTCAGACAAGTGGGAGCTCTGGCTCCAATGTAAAAAGGCTTGAGGAGGAAACTGATGCGAAGATTAAAAACTTGAAGGAATCATCATCAAAGGTCCGATCGGATATCGTCAGCATGCTCATGAAGTATGTCACAACTGTGAAAACTTGAAGCATAAGCAGGTCTGTGCAACTCATTTGTTAATTCTAATTAACAAAGGGGTATTTTATTATAGACCGAATTCATGCTAAAAATGTTGAAAAAAACACCCTTATATTACGCATATTTGCATTTAATATTTATTTTTTATGACTAATTTTCCTTTTAAGGTAAATAATGGAAACAAACGCACACGGGTGGCACCACAGTCAAAAAGTGTTCATATTTAATCAATTGTAATAATAAGGATGTGGACATGTCATGGCCTCATTCATGATTTCCATAACACAATTACAAAGTTCATGTATATTTTGTGTAATTATGACAAGCACATGTTACAAATTTCTAATAATCGGTTGCTAACTAATATTAATTTGTATTTTCGGCTTGTCTTATCATGCAGTCACAGTGTATATGCGAAAGGCAAGGAGAGAGATAAACTGGAATAAACGGGTCTGAAACTAGCAGATCGGGATAGAATTCCATATGGATTGTTTGTTTATTGCTTCGATGTGTCTTAGCTTACAAAGTTCTTTTGAGAGACATTTAGTTTCTTCCATAATTATGATAAGTTATTTAAGTTATATAGCATTTGGAATTTTTATATATAAATTTCCAAGGATGTCAATATAAACGTTCCAATACAAACTAATTATGTCACTTATTTGTCAACAACACAAAAATTGCAACCAGCATACATGTCATTCAAACTCCCATTCTTTTCTAAATAAACTAGGAGATATATATATAGCTAGATCCAGATGATTGTGTGTTTGTGGACTAGTGACTAACTTGGAGTTACTTTTTGTGGAGTTCCATGAACAATGGCGGAATCAGGAATTTATTTAGAGTATGACTAATTATTTTTTTTCATGGCTTCTTCTATAATATGATATATAATTATTCAAATTGTCTAATTTTTTTTTTTGGTAGGGGGCTAAAGCCCAAAAACAACATAACTAAATGTGAACGAGGCCTATAGTCTAGTTAAATTTAGAAATTCGTTTTCCAAACACTAAAACAAATAAGTACAACCAAATCCAAAAAAAAAAAAACACACACACACACACACAAATCAATAGAACTAAAAATTGGAGCCAATTAATTAGCAAACAAACAACTAATGAATAAATATCAGAAACTTGAGAAAAAAAGGTGAGGTAATCCCTTAGATTGCATGCAGATTCTTGAAGATTTAGGGCATGTTTACGTATTAGTAATGGGTATGAGAGGAAAGGGAATGATTTCCATTCCTGACTTCCCCTGTGTTTACTTGCAATCAGGAATGAAAAAATAAGTGGGCCCCACCTCAAAATCCGTAATCACATTCCCTCAAAACTGGGTATCAGATCAACTATGGGGAGTAGTCGAAACGATTCCCATTCCTGTTTTCTCTTATTAACTTCCAAAAATACCCTTACTACTTTACTATAATTCCAAAACAACTCAAACCCTAAAATAAAAAAAATAAAAATTACACGCTAGAAGGAGAATACACGCCAGAATGAGTTCAAACAACTCAAACCCTTAACATTGCAAACACAGCCTCCCTGAAGCAGCATAAACTATGTAAGTCACTCCATCTATCTATCTATCTACCTTTTTCTTCTTCTTCTATCTTCTGTCTTCACAACTCAACCTATAGTGATTGTTGCTGTTTGGAGTTTCAATCAATGGATATGTGATAATTACTACATACATGATAATTACTAGAGTCTCCCTTCCACTCTATAATTCTACATACGGGATATGTGATAATTACTACTCTTACCACTTTACTATTGTTGTCATACAGAACAAGGATTAGGCTTAGGTAACCAATATTCGCATTGTGTTGATCAGAAAAGGAAAAGAGAAAAAGCCTTCATGCCATAGATCAATTGTTTCTTTTTTTCTTTTAGTTTTTGGTTTTTCCCAATATCCTTTTACAGGTTTCGATGTATTGTGTTGATCAGAATCTTTTCACATATGTTAAACTGTTTTTCATATCATAGATATATTTTTGCATGTCTACAGCAACAAAAAAAAAAACAACAAACTTTTGTTGTAATACGTAGGCTTTACAATTTTACTTCTTTACAGGTGTCAGTGATTGTGAGTATATCTTGTCAAGCACGAAAGCAACGTTTGCAAAGCAATATCATATCCCAAATTAGGTAAGATTCTTAAAATTCAGCTTTCTTAGATGTTGAGGTTTTGATATCTTGAATAATATATATATATTTTTTAATGTCATGTAGACAAATGGCTCGATTAAGTTTGTCCACAAAGAGGAAACTACGTGTTACTATAAATGCTTTGATTGTCTACCTTCGAATAATATTTGTTGTATGTGCTGCGGGTTATGTCTATGCACGCTTAGCTTATCGAAAAAGTCGTCGACCAAGTCTTCCTTCGGTGATAAGAGTTTACAAACAACTAGAATACCTACATGGACTAGTTTATGAGAGTGATACTACATGTATTGACCAACTAAGGATGGATAGACAATCTTTTCATAAGCTTTGTCAAATTTTGGTCACTAAAGGAGAACTACGATCGACCCGAAACATGTCCACAGAGGAGATGGTTGCAATTTTTTTAAATATTCTTGCACACCATCATAAGAATCGCGTCATAAAATTTAATTTTACTGGATCGGGACGAACTGTTAGTAAGTATTTTCATGAGTGCTTGAAGGCAATGATTCGATGCCAAAAGGATTTCTAGAAATCACCAGAACCTGTACTTGAGAACCCAACAGACTATAGGTGGAAGTGGTTTAAGGTATGCACTATTTATAGCTATGAAATTATTCAAAACAAAAATACTTATTTTCTTTTAAGAACCTTATTAATAATTTTTTATATTTTAATATAGAACTGTTTAGGAGCATTAGATGGAACCTATATTAGAGTGAAGGTACCAGAACGAGAGAAACCAAAGTACAAAACAAGGAAGGGTGAAGAACAAGGAAGGGTGAAATAACAACGAATGTTTTGGGAGTTTGCTCTCAAGACCTGCAGTTTATATATGTTTTGGCTGGATGGGAGGGTTCTGCACATGATAGTCGAGTCCTTAAAGATGCTCTGAGTGGGAGAAATGGATTAAAAGTCCCTAATGGTAATATTTAAAAATCAATATTTTAATTTAGTGCATTTTCCATTATGCATAAAATATCACTTTATGTTTATGTCTCTTACTGTTTTGTTTTTACATTAGGTTATTATTACTTAGTGGATGCTGGTTACACCAACAGAACAGGCTTCCTTGCACCTTTTAGACGACAACGTTATCATCTTAATGATTGGAGGGATGGCCATCGACCTGAGACACCAAATGAATTTTTCAATATGAAACATTCGAGTGCTAGAAATGTTAATGAGAGGTGTTTCGGTTTATTAAAAATGCGTTGGGCAATTCTTAGGAGTCCATCCTTTTATGATATTATAACACAGCGTTGTATAATTTCTGTGTGTTGTATGCTCCATAACTTTATAAGAAAAGAGATGGCTTTGGATCCTATTAAACATCAAGTGGACAATTAGCTTGTAGATGGAACTTTGGAAACAAATGATTACATTGGTACAGTTGAGTCCTCAGACGATTGGAGTGTACGGAGGCAAAACCTTGCAAATGAAATGTGGAATACATGGAATGGAAATAGGGAATAAAGACATGTGATGAGCACATTATTTGTTTGTTTTTATCGTGTCATTTAATGTACTCAAGACATTATTTATTTATTGTGCTTGTGTAATGTATTGAATATGAACAACTAATGTGAGTACGTGTTTTTAAGATCCTTTTTATTCATTCATTCATTCATTTTTTAGAGCTGGAATGTTTTTCATCGCTTGTATAGCAGATTCATTGTTTTTCATCACTTATATCTTTTTTTGGTTTATTTTTTGTAGTAGATCATTTATCGTCATGAGTTCTACTACTACTTCAAGTGGAAAAGTAAGGGGAGGAAGGGGACAAAATAAGCGCTATTGGACAACTAAGGAGGATAACACATTGATGGAATGCTTGATGGAACTCCATCAGAATACCAATTGGCGAGGTGACTCAGGCTTTAAAAATGGATACTTGAATAAATTAGAAACTATGCTAGAAGTCAAACTTCCGAATTCTGGGTTGAAGGCATCACCCCATATTGAATCAAGGGTGAAGACTTTGAAGGGAAAATATGGTGTTTTAGCTGATGGATTATCTCAAAGTGGTTTTGGGTGGAATGAAGAGGAGATGATGTTGGTATGTGAGAAAAGTGTATTTGATGCATGGGCGAAGGTAAATCCAAGCATATCCTATTATGTGCATATCAAATGAAAAAATACATATGTTATGCTATGTCTTTAATATTTATTTAAGAATACTAATGCAGGTATATATATATATATATATTGTAATTGTAGAACAAAAAGGATGCAAGTGGTTTGTATGGCAAGTCCTTTCCACATTACTATACACTTGGAGAGATATTTGGAAAAGATTGTGCTATTGGAACAAATGCTGGAAATGCTGATGATGATGAAGAAGACGTTAGGCGAGATGATGCAAGTGTTCATCAAAATAGAAGTGTGGGTGATGATTTTATTGAGGAGATGTTTTCACATCCTGATGGTGGGTCACAATATGGGGGTTCAGAATATGAGGGATCTCAATTTGATGATGTTGAGGATTTAGAAAATGATGAAACAACTTTTACACAACCAAATCCCCAACCCTCAAGTGCCCAACAACGTGCCCAACAGAAGAGACCCGCACAAGATGTAGCAAGTGGTCCAAGTGATCCTCGTAGGAAGGTAAATGCTTTGAATGAAATGTCTAACAAATTTGGACTTATGGCTGAGGCTGTAGCAGGAGCTTGCAGGCTTGGTTAATGTTTTTTCAACAGAGAAGGATCTTGTTGATATGCAAGCTAAACTTGGTGGTAAACTGAGGAAAATAGAATTCCTATCTCCTTTGCAAGTATTTCGTATCACCAATATTTTAGCCAAAGAGCACGATTTGTTGAGGGTCTTCTTTACCATGACCGATGAAGAAAAAAAAGATTATGTATTTAATCTTATGGAGCATGGCTTACAGTGATTGTTATTGATGAGTAATGGGCAAATGACTTACTAGGTTCATTATATATCTCTTCTTTTGGTAGTATAACTATTATGTATTTAATCGTATGAAGATTATGCAAGTTATTATTATTTGATTGTTTACTAGTTACGTAGGTGAAAGATATTTGTTTATTGAAGTTTATTTTTTCGTATGAAGATTTCTTTGATAACGGATTCCCGCTTACTGATAAAAAGCAAAAAGTGGTGTCTAGGTCTAGTGCCGAGGCCAAGTACCGTGGGATGGCTCAAGGTGTGTGCGAGTTACTATGGTCGAGAAGATTGTTGAGAGATCTTGGGTTTGGATCCCAGAAACCTTTTCTTTCAGCTGCGACTACTGGCATCTTTGAGCAACCTTGACCTGTCTTTCTTGTCTGCCTGCCTTGACTGTCGCAATTAGCTTCCCTGCCTTGCTTTCCGCTTTTGGCACTAATGAGCTGAGCTTCCTTTACAGCCGACTGAAGAAAGATAGGATTAATTACTTACTTTTTTGTTTAAACTTTTATGAAGAGCTAGCTGAGGTAATCCGATAGGTCCCAATTCAAAAAAGATTAAAAAGATTAGAGAAAGACTATCCTTTCTTTACACTTATAGGCTAGCAATCATCCTTGCTTCCTTCGGCTTGATTACGAACGAAGAAAGAGGCTTAAGGAGGGGCACGGCTTGATCATGTGTTACAGGCCGCGGAAGTGAAATGCCATTATTATCAATGATTATTGAGTTGATCCCCCGTTCCCATCTTTCAAAGAAGAAAAAATGTGACCCCGGGGCAATCTCTCGCACTTGAAAAATAGATGCCATATAGCCGATGGAGAAATTGACTATGAAATTAAATAGTTGATTCATTCAATCAGGACCGCGAAATAATATCATAGTAGATTTAATCATGCCCTTCCTTTAATGAAAAGCAGCTGATTGGTAATTAATGTGCGCTCCTGTGGGAGTCGAACCCACCACATAGGCTTTTTCCTTGTTCTACCAAGATGAACTAAAGAGCGTGAGGAAGATTGGATTACTTATTCGATTTGTGAAATCTTTTAGGTGTCTTAATTAAATTTCTCCATAGCCCAAGAGCCAAATCCGTTACTATTAGGCCATTACTCGAGTAACTATTGTCCCTTTTCGATTTTTTAATTTTCCATGATTATTATACGTATAAAGATCTTGGTACTTTCACATTTAATATTGTATTATACACGTCTGCATGTATTTCTCATGTTTAATACGTGTATTTTTTACAAAACTTTCAATAAGGCACACAAATTCACGTATTATATACATATTCTCACATATTATTGAATAAAAATAATATATATGTATTTTTTTTAAAGTATAGCAGCACGGCTATACTCAGCTTTTCTTAATTGTCCAAAAAGATAGCACTTTGCCCTTTTGACACGTGGTCCTATGCTCTGAGCTGGTATTTTTTACATTATAAATAGTATAGCCGTTTATAAACAAAAAAAATAATGTTTTATGAAAATTAGTTTCTTTACCTTTTGTTTTTGGGACCACTTCTTCAATTTATTATATGTAATTAAGTAATATGTTATCCTTTATGAATTACTTTACTTTGTAATTATATTTTAATTACTATTTAATACAACAAAATTAAAGAAAAAATGCACAAAATAACTAATTTCTATTTATTAAGTGTTTTGTGAAATCTTTTGGGTGTGTTAATTAAATTTCTCCATAGCTCAAGTACCCAATCCATTACTATTAGGCCATTACTCGAGTAACTATTGTCCCTTTTCGATTTTTTACTTTTCCATAATTATTATACGTATAAAGATCGTCGTACTTTCACGTTTAATAATGTATTATACACGTCCGCACATATTTCTCATGTTTAATGCACGTATTTTTTACAAAAATTTCAATAAGGGAAACAAATTCATGTATTATATACATATTCACACATGTATTTTTTTTTAAGTATAGCCGCACGAATATACTTAGTCTTTCTTAATTGTTTTTTAAAATAGTATAGCCGCTCGGCTATACTCGTTTTCTCCCTTTTTTCCCCAAAAAAAATATATGACTCTGCCCTTTTCACACGTGGTCCTATGCTCTGGGCTGGTCTTTTTCATATAATAAATCGTATAGCCGTGCGCCTATATTGTTTATAATTTTTTTTTTTAATGTTTTATGAAAATAAGTTTCTTTACCTTTTGTTTTTGGGGCTACTTCTTCAATTTATTATATGTAATTAAGTAATATGTTATCCTTTTTGAATTACTTTACTTTGTAATTATATTTTAATTACTATTTAATACAACAAAATTAAAGAAGAAGTGCACAAAATAACTCATTTCTATTTATTAAGTGTTTTGTGAAATCTGTTGGGTGTCTTAATTAAATTTCTCCATAACCCAAGAGCCCAATCCGTTACTATAGAACATTACTTGAGTAACTATTGTCCCTTTTCGATTTTTTACTTTTCCATAATTATTATACGTATAAAGATCGTCGTACTTTCACGTTTAATAATGTATTATACACGTCCGCACGTATTTCTCATAAATTTCAATAAGGAACACAAAATTCACGCATTATATACATATTCTCACATATTATTGAATAAAAATAATATATATGTATTTTTTAAAACGTATAGCCGAACGGCTATACCCAGTTTTTTAATTGTTTTTAAAAGAAGTATAGCCATGCGGCTATACGCTTTAGCACTCTGCCCTTCTGACGTGCTCCAAGGCTCTGGGCTCTTTTTATAGTACAGCCGCGCGGCTATATGGTAAAAAAAAATAAATTAATGTTTTATGAAAATTACTTTCTTTACCTTTTGTTTTTGGGCTTACTTCTTCAATTTATTATAGGTAATTAAGTAATATGTTATCCTTTTTGAATTACTTTACTTAGTAATTATATTTTAATTACTATTTAATACAACAAAATTAAAGAAGAAGTGCACAAAATAACTCATTTCTATTTATTAAGTGTTTTGTGAAATCTGTTGGGTGTCTTAATTAAATTTCTCCATAACCCAAGAGCCCAATCCGTTACTATAGAACATTACTTGAGTAACTATTGTCCCTTTTCGATTTTTTACTTTTCCATAATTATTATACATATAAAGATCTTGGTAGTTTCACATTTAATAATGTATTATACACTTCCGCAAGTATTTCTCATGTTTGATACACGTATTTTTTACAAAAATTTCTATGAGGCACACAAATTCACGTATTATATACATATTCTCGCATATTATTGAATAAAAATAATATATATGTATTTTTTAAAACGTATAGCCGAACGGCTATACCCAGTTTTTTAATTGTTTTTAAAAGCAGTATAGCCACGCGGCTATACGCTTTAGCACTCTGCCCTTTTGATGTGCTCCTAGGCTCTGGGCTGGTTTTTTATAGTACAGCCGATCGGCTATACTGTAAAAAAAAAAAATTAATGTTTTATGAAAATTATTTTTTTT
>NW_007362528.1:0-10279 GCF_000346735.1 Prunus mume
AATTTCAACCTCCATTTTGGGTGTTTTAGTGAAACTCTCTAGATTAAATTATATTACAAATAGGTTGCATATAAAAGCCTCCCCAACTATTCATGAAGTATTGGATGGCCCGACTCGGCGCAATCCTGTTAGTTTAACGAGCTTAAGGATGGCCCAATAGTATTACAGATGGCTCACCTATACAGGGGGACAAAATAAAGCCCAAGTCCATATTCATACCAGCGTTACGCAGGCGGTCCCTGAACTGAATCTCTGTTGTTGCTAGCAAACCGTTGTGGTAGTGTCTTTGGCAATCTCCAATTTCCCGTTACTGCGTCTCTGCTGATCATGCACGCATAGAGCAAACCAAATGGAGGGTCCGAGTCCTAGTGCCACAGAACCCGGTTCCCAGGACTCCCACAACGCCTTTGTTTGGGACGAAAGCTCTCAGCTTTATTTCCATGCCGGTAGCGGATTTTACCATGACCCGAACGCTGGTTGGTACTATAGCACTCGGGACGGTCTTTACTACAAATTCGAAGATGGAAACTACGTGCTTCTTCCCTCTCACCAGGTTTCTTTTTCATTCTCTTCACTCTTTGCGTCTTGGGCTGATTAAATTTGAAATCATTGTTGTTGGTGGTATTTTGAAATTTATGTTTCTTCTATCTCTTTGATATTAGGTGGAGTGATTTCTGGTTTGGTTGGAAATATTATTTTCAGGCTGATAATTTGGAAACATGTGAAACCCAAGTGACTGCTTCTGAGAATCCCATTCAAAGAGAGCTTTTTGCACATGAAAGTGAACGCATAGAAATTGTTCCTCAGGAACCCATTGGAATTTCAGGTGTGATATTGCAATTTCTATTGCTTTTGTGTGTACATATAATTGCAATTTGCAACTCAATGTGTATTGAAATTTGTATATGCATTACGACGCACACTTTCATTTCAAGTGTTCTGCACATTATCCTCATCTTCTGGATTGAAACTACAAAATTGATTTTACTAGTATTGGAGCATTGATATTTCAAAGTCTTAGACTTGTATTGTTTTACTTTAGTTCAAAGCAGTGAACTAGTTCTTTTGTAAACAGGCACCACAGAGTGCTGCAGTAGCAGTGATGTACCTGAAAATCCCCCTCCCACCTCAGAATGGTATCCTGGTTCTCGCATTGCCTTCCTTATTAATTTGATTGTTTGGTTAAATATTTTCCTAACTCTTTTTTTTTCAATACCTCTTTCTAGGTTAGAAGATACGCTTATTGATCTTTATTTGTCTGGTTATTCCAACTTAGAAGCCAATGCTGCTGATGATATGACAGTGTTCCCCGAAACAGATGTTGAGTTTGGATCCAATGGTTTGTTCTGAATTCTCATATGTGTTTCTAGATAGATAATTGCTGTGGTTGGAGCAGGATTTAAATGGGTTTGTTTGGTGGAGTTGCAGGGAACAATGATAGTTACGAGCTCAATGAAGGCAAATTGATTCCGGATGACCATGATGCTGCAATTAAATCAAGTGAAAATGTTAATGATGAAGGTTTGCTACTATGTTTGCTTCTAGTTCTTGAGGCTAGATATCAACTTTAGTTTTAGTAAGTAGGATGTACTTTATCTGTAGGATGTTTGGTTTGTCTTCCTGACTCTGCTGTATAAATATATGTAATTGATCATTGAGGCCCATCAATAGCAGAGATAATGAAACATATAAGCATATTTGGCACAGGTGCTTCATTGGATGAAGAGAACTGGCGAGCTCAATATGGTCAGGTCATTCAATCTGAAGAAGTTTCAATCCCGGAGTCCTCACTTGTAAGTTTATGGGACTGGGAAATGATCACAAAGCCCAGAAAGGATGGAAAAGGTGAGGTAGCAAGGCTTGTTGGGAGATTAGTGAGGCAGTCTGCTAAGCTTCATCCATCTATGCCTTCTGGTGGTGGTCTTCTAAAAACTGCTCCAATATGTGAAGTACATCTTGATCTGGTACGAGTTATAACAGGTTTGCATTTGCCTCTATCATTTGGCAACATTTTTTCCTTTTAAAAATAAAATAAAAAATTTTGAAGACATAAGACCTACTTGTGTTTTGTGTGTTTGTATTATGTTCTGCCTGAAAGCATGTTGTTTTAGTTAACAACAGCAAAATTTGATGGTTACCTGTGACTTATTTTTGGTATTCTTTCAGGACAAGTCTATACGTTGCAGAGCCCCAGTATACGATACTTATGATTCTTCCAACCCAACCAAAGATTGGGGCTTCCCTGAATTATCAGTCAACACACAAATTCTGCCCCTCTCTAAATCCAGTGTAAACAGTGAATCAATAACTGCAGAAAGAGTGGCAGTTAGCAAGGATTCATCTTTGTTGCCAGGCCAAATATATGAAAAGGTAACTTGGGCATGTTCAATTGTTGAAACTGTACTCTTGTTAAGTTCAATTGATAAATAGTCCAACTCCAAGTAAAGCTTTGAAGTTTTAGCTGGGACACAAGCAATGCTACATAAGAGTACCCTTACATCAACAAGTAACTTTCAACGTCCAAGGGACATGGTTCAGTCATGAATGCCCGGCTAACAATTGATAACCTCATGCTATCATACTATCAGTTTTATATTTATGTGTCAAATATACTAGATGTGTACCTGAATATGCCAAACTACTATAAGTTTTTGTTGAGTGGCATAACCTGTTATCTACTTATACTCTTCTATATGCACGTGCAGCATGGTATGGTGCACCACTTACAGTTCTGTTGCAGCCCTTTGTAGTTTTATTCCGTTATAAGATGTTGAGGAATATATGCATTTCTATCCAAATCTGCACTTCCCTGATACTCTCTCCTGTCAATTTGCCAGCATGAAAGCTATACATATAGGGATAGAGCTGCTGATAGAAGAGCCTTGCATGGTGGTTTCGGTGTGGGTCCAGGACAAAAGAATTCACTAATTGGTGATAGTGATTCGCCGCCAGGCTCTACAGAAGAAGCTGCAGCAGAGGCCTTGAACATGTCATTTGGAGTTGGTAGTTATGCCAGAAAACTTTTAGAAAACATGGGCTGGAAGGAGGTAATTTTAATTTGTTAATACTATTCTAGAGCAGCCCATTAAATCCGGTTAGATGTAAACTGAAACAGGAGAGGTTTACCTGTTTAAAACTTATATCAGGCAAATATCTCCTGGCTCAAATTATGCCTTTTTTATCTCATTTATTTATTTACTTTTGTGGAAATTGCAAATTTGGAACCCTGCTCACCTTTTGTTCCTTCGATTTGTATGTGTGCAGGGAGAGGCACTTGGCAAAAGTACGAAGGGATTAGTTGAACCTATTCAAGCACACAGCAACATTGGCAATGCTGGATTAGGGTGGCCTCAGGGAAGATTTAAGCATCCCTGAATTAGAGTGGTCTCAGGGAAGACTTAAACATTGATAATGCTGCGTGTATATATGTACGGTGGAACAAAGGCATGATGATTTGAGCATGTGGATTTTGTGCATAACATGGCTCTCAACCTTTCAAGATTTTGTGCAAACAGCATTCTGTATATTCATTATGAAACGAGAACCATTTCAGTTTTGTAAGAATGAATGACATGAAATGAAACCATGCAACTGCCGCACCCATGATGGGGTTTATAGCTATGATAAATTTGGGGTAACGGACAGCCTCAAGCATTATAAACTTTTAACCTCAACTCCAGCTACTCAGTTTCGAAATTTAATTTTTCCCGAACAGAAATGTTCTGACCAAAAAGAAAAATCAAATCAAATGTTAAATGTACATACAAAAAATGATTATATCCTACAAATTTCTCTTTTTCTTCTTTTAGGCGTTGACTTCCTCAGGCTCAATCACTTCGTCGCTGACTTTCCTACTATCAGAAGATGGCTCTGCTTTCTCCTCCTCTATTAAGCTCTTCTGCTCCAGCTCCTGCTTTAACCGTTTGATCTCACAATCTCTCTCATCTAGCTGCTCCTGCATGATACTCACCTGCAGTTGAAGATGCTTTAAATTCTGATTCTCATTCAAATGGTCTACTAACTGTGTAATAGATAAATTAGACAGCAGCATATCTTGAGCAATATTTTGAAACAAAGCAAAAGAAAAAACATTGAATAGTACATCTTTAAAACTATGATGAAGTATGTATGTTTGTGTAAACTAATAAATAACAAAAGTTGAGGGAAGGGAAGAATACCATTTCATTTGATCTTTCAACGTCATTTGTGAGCCCCTCCATATGTTTGTGCAATCCTGTATGTAGAAACACAAAATATATTTATACAATGCCAAATAATATTGCGCAAGGGCAGCAGAAGTACCATCTAGCATATACATTTTACTAATCTGAGAGATATCTAAAATTTCACTTGATTTATCACTGACCTTCAAATTGACTTCTCAGTTCTGCATTTTGGGATTTTTGCAAAGCAAGTTTCATAGATAATTCATGCATCTGCAGACCAACAATAGCAAATCATATAAACCAGATCATCAGTGTATAACATAACCAAACAGACGAGAACCTCCTAGAGAATAAGAGTGCATACATTTATTAGAAAACACAACAAGGACAGTTTATTTGTAAGCATGCATATATTAACGCATCAAAGATGTTTATGTTTGATTTGGTTCTAACAGCAACATACTTTTGTGCCAAAATCTGTATTATAATATCTTAAAAAAACACAAGATACTGAGGAGAAAATAATAGCTGAGGGTAAAATTAACACAAGATACTGAATGCATATAATAGCATCTGAAATATTTTGGATGCAACAGCAGCACCTTTCCCTCAGAAGCTTCATTGCCTATCTCCTCATTTTCCTCTTGCAGGGTCCTACATTTAGCCATTAACTGCTTCCCCATCTTGCTTGTAGGAGTAAATTGAACAGCAGCAATGTTGTCATTCAACTCCTTCACCTTTTTCTCCTTCTCCTCAACCAAATTCTAACATCATGCACCACGGTTAAATGCAAAGATAAGTTATCTATAAATATAGAGAAAACTTGGAAAACTAAAATACTTCTAGTTTCACAATTGCCTTCAAATTACTTTACATGACAAATATCAACTTGTCCCTAATTCATACAAACAGGTGCAGGGGATGTATTTCTTAATTTGTTTCCTTTTCAAGCTCTTTTGCTTTCTTCCTACATAACGAGACCCTTCCCTCTGTTTGCATTTCTCTGACTTGGCATATAATTTCTTTGTATACCCCGAAGAAGAAAGGGGATATTGGTATTATAAAATACAAATACAGGTATTACACCCATAGATCTTAGTAAAACCTTTCAAAATAGAACTCCGAAGTTTTGAACACAAACCTTTAGACGAGTAAACTCTTCATGAATTGCTGGATCAAGTAACAATCTTCTTGACTGCACAATTAATCAGCACAAGAAAATGAAGATCAGGTTGAAATGATAATCATAAAGAGAATTTACAACCAAACCAAAAATTCGAAAATTTATCACCTGGTCCAAAATTTCAAAAACTCTATAACTAAAAAAATTGAAATTAACTCAAGGATATTTAAGCTACCTGCATTGATGGTGGCTTCAGTTGAGCTTTAAGATCCCGAACTGCAGACTGTACATTAAACAAGAAGTTGGGTATTCATGGTCACATAGAATTAATCTTCCTACTTAAAAAAGTGAATATGCTATAAAGCTATTATATTACATGAGAGAGGAACATAATATAACACATAGAAACTGAATTTACAAGGAATAGATGTGCAAAGGATATTACCTTGAGCTCTGCTATCTCCTGCTCCCGTTTTGCAAATGTGACAATAAACGCGGCTTCCTTTTTCTTTGCTTTCTCTAACTGTAAATAAGAACACACCATGAACAAAAAGAAGAAGATTTCTGATGACTTCGTGAAAAGAAACATTTAACACTAACCTGTTCTTTTAACGATTCCTCGGAGTTCTTCAGGGATTGAAGATAATTGATGACCAATTTAGGATCTACAAGGATAGGTTGAAATCAAGTTTTTAATGGACATAAAGTAGATGCATGTAAAATGATCAGAAGATAAGTTGATTCTCTAAGATGAACATATAATTTAACACATTCCATAATAAAACAAGGACAGGCCAAGCAGCAAAACACCCTAAAAGGAAAGTATGGGACTAACCAGGAGAAGTTCCGGGAGTTATGAAGTGTTCATTCTGAAATGAAGAATGCCACTTTCGAATCTCAGATTTTGCAGCTTCAAGTTCCGTCTGCAACCAAGGAAAATAAGCCAATAACAAACAGAGCATTTAACAATGCGGCCAAACCATATAACAAGTATGACTGTAGTGATTGCATCAGCAAATGCTATGAAATTCTTCAAGCTTGTGACGAAATTACGTTAATTTAATATTTAATATTTATCATTACAACTACAAGCGTCAAATATTTTACCCACTTGACTGAAAAATTATCACATAATTGATATTTCACTAACTGAAGAAATACAATGAAGACATATAGAGAAGGAAAAAAGTTGATTAACACATACTTGGCATGTTGCAAGAGTATCTTTACAGTTTTGAAGACTGCAAAAAGAATTGCAATAAAAATATAAAAATCAGGCCCTAAAGAAAACTCAATGCATTATAATTTCCAGTGGTATAGAAGTTTGTTCAACTTTTGAGTTACCTCTCACGAAGAGACAAAATCATTCCTGTTGCTACACCGGGAGCAGTTTCTTCAAGTTTTGAGTTACCCTACATTGTACACATATCATTAGATTTTCCTTAAATGGAACAAAAACTGAACAAAGGAGAGTATATAGCACAGAAATCTCTTATATAAGCAAGAATCTGTGGAAGGCAATGCATGCTTATCAGAGGAAACTTATTAGAAGTATCTGCCCTTTTGATAGTAGAATCTGAAACTTTTTGACATAATTTTTTGACATTGGACAACAATTGCCACATCACTTCCCAAGTATAACTGTTCTGTTGAAGTGCATTAACATACTTCAAAGTTAAAACTATGTTTTTTCTCACACTAAATCTGACATATGTACCTTTATAAAGTCATAACCTCTTTAACACAAATGGAACCTAGTGTTTAACATACACATCAAATCCCCACACATAATTACTTTGGTTCTTCACCTAAACTATTCTCTAAAATTAACGCACTGCTCTACACCCATATTATTGAGAACGCAGGAAAAATATAATTTTGCCTTTACCATTGTTTCTTAAAGGTCCACCCTAAACAGTAAGGAAAGAATGGATATACACAGACACATTTACATATAATGGCTAAAGGTTCAACATTTCCGAAAAAGAATGCCAGGAATGAATGGGAAAATACCTGTTTTGAGCCAAAAAAATCGTCTTCTTCGTCCTCAAGATCCCCAAAGCTTCTCTTTTTACCTAAATTTCACAAAAAGGAAATCAATAAGCACAATTCAATCACACATTGAGAGCAGTGTTTGGTTGCAAGCGAACTGAAACATACCATTGAAGTATGTACAATGAAATTCTTTTCTTTCTAGAACCACAAAAATCTAAAATATTGGAATGAGAAGAGCATATACTCATGCAAAGAAAACAGATAACGCATGCACACAATATTCCCTTGTACAAAGCCACATGCGCTGCAAGTGGTGGTGGCTCAAGAATCACAAAGGCTTTATCCACCACTATACAAATCCATATTTTCTTTCTCTTGAAAACAAGTGTAAAAAGATAGCAAACGAAAACCAAAACAAAAAAATCTGAGATTAAATTTTTGGGAACTTGGGATTGGGAATCAGATGGACCACAAAAAGAGTTGACAATATTCATTTTTATGAGAACAAGACTAAATGGTCTGCATCATCCAAAAGCCAAAACGCTTTGTGAGGACACTTCAAATATTGCCCAGCTTTTGTTCATCCGGTTTGTATGTGTGTCTATGCCTCTTTGTCATTCTTCTCAACCTCTTCTTTCTCCATCAGTGCTTGTGCCTCTTCGGTCTGTTCCTTAATTTGTTCCACCGTCTTCTCTTTCTCTTTGGCTCTTCCTTCTGTGGCTCTGGCTCTTCCTCCTGCACCTCCTCAATCTGATTCTCTGTAGTTCTCAGCCCCTTTACGAATTCTATGGCACGTACCCTCTCAGTGCTTTGCCCAACAGTCCTCTTCTCCCTCAACTCCAGAGCAGCAATGAATATTTCTCTAACAGCTTCATGGGTTAGATCGTGGGTTTGGAGGGACAAGCCCAACGTCACATGGCAACCATACTCCTCCATCATATCCCTCTGTACAATCGGGCAAATATCTGTAGCTTCGTTCACTATGCCAACTATTAGACCTCGAAATCCAATTTTTTTCTTCAGATCGTCCACAACTTCCTGCAGTGCAAAAACAAAACAAAACAAAACCCAAAAAATGATATATATAATTTTTTTTAATAGACTAATAAATTAAATTAAAGATTTATAATAAATTTTTACCTTGCTTGACATAAACTCCACTACAATAATGTCTTCACGTCCAAGATCGAATTTCCGGCTGTTTTTGTCGTAATCCGTTTTGTTTAAAACCTGCATCCTTACATCTGGCATGCGGCATCGGAACTTATTTGACAAATGCATTGTGCGAAGATCCTCAAAAATATAGCTAACTTTAAAGCGTTCCTCACTTAAAAAACCTTCTTTCCAAATCCCAAGACCACCTACAGAGAAAAAGTATAAAGTCAAATTAAATAATTAAGGACAATATTAATAAACTTATATAAAATAAATTTTTTAAAACAATCTATCTTTCTTCCTACCCAGGGGCTGACATAGTTGCCACACAAATTTGTACCGATCCTCGACGGTGGCCATCAGCACCCCGGGACGCAGTGGGTCCTCTTTGACGCCGCTTACTAGTTTGCATCCCATATCCAACGCAAAGTCCGTTGCTTCTGTAATGTCACAGGACTTGTCTAACTCCAATTGAAGACGACAGTGAGTACCACCCTCCCTGATGACAAAATAATTAATGAAACTACAGAATAAATAATACAGACAAGAAAGAAACTAATACAGAATAAAAAAAAACTACAAAGAACATATCAAAATACTTACATATCATCTGTTACCAAAATATGGCTTGAACCCAGGTCGATTAGATAACAACCCACAGGCTGCTCTTGCGCCGGCCCTGGAATGGTGGTGTAGCAGCGACGCTCACCTCTAAAAGCCTTATCATAAAGCTCAAACGCGTGCCGACCCTCGGGTGCCGGCACAAGCATGTTCGGAGTCACTCTCACCGGTTCAATTGAATACGACCGAACAGTCCAATCCCGGAATCTTGGATCGACATATTCTAATAAATAATAAATTAATTAAAAAAATGAAAACTTCTTTTATTTTAAAATTAGCAGAAACAATTGCAATATGCAGAATTATTAAAAATGTATAAACAGTGGAGTGGAGACCATCGGAATTAAGAATTAATTAACTAGTAAAACGAATATATAAATTAAAATATAAAAATATATTTTACGAAATTTAACAATAAAGAAAGATTTTAATAAAGATATCAGACTTTGATATATAAATTTTAAAAAAATAATAAGTACGAAAAATAAGAAAGAAAATTCATAATCCTAAGCATATTCATATAAAATATTAGATCTAACAATAGGAAAAAAAAAATGCTTCAAGAATAACTAAATCAAAGTTCATAATAGTAAAAAAAAATTAAGTACAAAATTAAGAAAGAAAATTCCTAATTCTAAGCATATTCATATAAAATATCAGATCTAACAATAAGAAAGAAAAAAATGGTTCAAGAATAACTAAATGAAAGTTAATAATAGAAAATAAAATTCGTAAGCGTATGAGATCTAATCTAACAAAACAGAAAACGACACCGTACCACTTTTGTTCTTGGCGAGTTGCCAAGAATGTCCAAATTTGTCTTTGACATTCCGAACGAGCAATCCGTCATCATCGTAGAAATCCTTGGCCGTCGGTCTCTGACCATAACTGAATCCGTCTCGAGAAATCCTCGCATTCAAAGATTTCGGATCCTGGCATTTTAAACGTATACAAAGGTTTGGCGCCGGTAGGTCTCTTGAATATTGATCAGTGATGTAAAAGGTAGTTGCTCCTATCTTTATCGTAGCCTGGTGAACGATGTCGACGACATCGTCATATTTGTCTATGAAGGCAGCACCAAAGACGTCTTGATAATAGCGCGCGGCGCTGATGACCTGTCCCCGAGGCACCACTAGCAATGCGGTGACATGTGTAATTTTAGCTGGAGGTGGCTCCGCCATTGCTTAAGAGAGAAGAGAGAGAGAGAGAGAGAGAGAGA